>JAMPIV010010776.1:657500-674790 GCA_024509875.1 Oreohelix idahoensis | reverse complement strand
AACTGAAAACCGCCACAAGGTACGTGCCTAAGCATGAGACGGGAAATAATTAACTCTTGGCGTGGGAATCAGGAAATGTTTAACTTCATGCAAACGAACGCTGAGTTTTAAGATCACTTGCTGATAACCGCTAAAAGAGAAAACACGCTTATAGAATAGAAGTCTCAAACTACCTCATATCTACAAGTATATGTGATTGAGAGTAACGCTACTCAAATTCTATTTCTTAAGCTGTGGATAAGTCCTGAGCGGTAAGCAAACTCTCAGTATTCGCTTAATTAGCTAACTCTAATATCAAGGGATTAGTTAATGGATGTAAAGTATGAAATACTAAATATTGTGGTTTTATTTCTTTACATTAGATTGATAGCTATTTTGCATTTATGTATTATGAATGTTATTGATGCATTATAATGATGTAAGTACTGGCTGATATGAGAAAGTACTACAAGCTAATTGTATTAGGAAAGTGATGAAGAAAGCTGTTGTGAACGAGAGAAGAACCATGTTGTTCAAGGAACGAGTGAATGAAATAGCATTCCTCCAATGCAGTCACGCATGAACGCACACGGCCAGGCGTCTGCTTATAACAAAGGTTGACCTGACTGACCCGACCAGTGTGAGACTACTGCTAGACAGGAATTTGTAAACAAACGGACAGTCGCCTTTAAGGAAGACTGACGTTGGTTTCAGGTAAATATATTATTAGGCACCATTCTGAGACGAAATGTCCTGAGTGGCTGTAGTTAATATATCTGTAAAACAAACAGAAGATTGATTACCTGCATTGTCTTCCACAGCCCAGTTGCAGAATCCTAGCCAGTTTCTGGATTTTGATTGCTGTAAATAGTTGCGAGTAAACCACCTAGTTGCTCTATGCTACAGAGAGAACTAGTGCTTACGTCTCAAACCCTCGAGCGGTGTTCACAAGTCAGCAACCCTGAGCAGTCTACAACTTTAAGCAGTCAATACCTCGTCAGCACCTGAACATCATAATTCAACTTCACAACCAGGTGAACGAACAGCCTAATCATCTCTTGGACTGTTGCTCAACTGAATCAAATTCTCCAGTTGGTAATCCCTACCTACTGTGACGCCCAGGAGAAGTCCAAGCAGATAAGTCTACTTAAAACCCAGGCCAAAATCAGAGTTCACTTTTCCAAGAAATAGCCGTAGGAATAAAGTTTCGTCAGTGAGGAAAATAGCCTCTTACTTCTTATCTGAACCAAAGACACTGACAGTTCTAAATTTCCTAGTATTTCTTTTTTTCAAAGTATATGACAACATTGATTTTATTTTCTACTGTAATTAAAGTAAGTATGTACATTCTGTAACTCACCATCATTCTGAGTTTGACTTAGTAGATTATATGTTCAGTTCAGAAAAAAATTCTCAACCCTCTTTGTATTACTTGTTACTACTAGTTCATCTTCAAAAAGATTTGAGTAAGAAAGAGTTAGTCGTCGCCAGAAAAATACAAGAGTTGGCAGTCTAAAGGTGAGAGAATCACTGACACCAACCTGTGCCCTTCTGTTAACTCTTTCCCTCAACACTAGCTTACATCTGTGAAAACTAGTGTCTAAAGGTCTATGTGCTTTCTACACATCTTCCTTACTATACAAAACTCTTTATGCGACAATTGGATTCTCATTCAACGTCAATTGGAGTGCATCAACTAAATATATCTGCGACAATATATATATATATATATATATATATATATATATATATGTATATATATATATATATATATATATATATATATATATATATATATATATATATATGTTGCTGAGTTATTTGCCGGTTGAAGATCATGCACTGAGTATGGTTACTTTAGTGATCTCTTGTTAATCGTGCTTTGTTTAGTATTACGCGAATTAGGGTGAAGGTGTTCATACAACTCAGTAGCATGGTATGAAGAAGTAGTTCATGTAACTTGAACTCAGCAACATTAATGAAGTAATTAATGCCTTCAGATTGAGTCCGTAATATTTAATCACATGTACACACAGGATGATCATTTCAAATAGGAACAGAACATAAGTCCTTATAAGTCATGCATAAATTAATCAATAACGTAGACTGCTGGTTTACGTGTCAATGTCCGTTAAGGATACAATGCAGTATTGTCGTCAGAACATCACAGCTATATGCACGCGCAGCTAGACATGGCTACCTGCCGACAGTGAGACTGCGAGTCTGAATATTTCATACGAATTTGACGATTATTCTCCTCCTTCTGAGAATTCTAATTAAATACTAACCTCCATAAATTTTCCTCTCATATAGAGTTCTAGGACTGACCCTGGTCCATCAAAAAATGCACATATAAATGGCTATATCATGCCATTGAATTGGAAGGTTAGAAAAACGCAGCTATTCAGCTTGGCGGTCAAGTAACAAAGGGTAGCGTCTCCTAGTTACCGACTGTGTCCCAAACAACGCTAGACACGTCATAATCGATCGTGTATGGAGCGTTCAATAATTGAAACATCTATCGCAATATATTAAATGCCTTAACCTTTACAATTGCACGTCTGATAACCTTTAGCAGACGGCGTTAATATCATATACCGTAACAATTCCCTGTACACCGGGGAAAAAAAAATCGATAGATTTTTTTTCAAGATCTATCCGACTTAACAATTTTTCAAAAAAATTTAACACAATTGTGACATATGGCCGACGATGTTCTGAGTAGAACCGTGTTGCGGTCATGTCAACTAACTATTTGTCATAGTCATCTAACATTAATCACATTATATATCAATATTATACATATTATTATATCAACTAAATAAAATGTCCAATGTTAACAGTGAATGATAGAATTAAATTAAAGTAAGGTCTGTCGTATTAGTATGTCATATAGGAATTAATTTGACTAATTAAAATTAAATTAATTAATTAAATTAAGAGATAAATTATTGAGTTGGAAAGAAATGTCATTTATCCCAGCATCCAAGAATTAAGTGCACATAGGATAATAAGTTCGACTTGTCGTCAGATATTGTTCCATGATTGTTCAACGAATATTCATATATCGTGTATGGACGTTAGACGAAGTTTCAATGTCAATATGTATACCTTGATTGTCTTTAGTTCAATTCTGTGATGCATATAGTGTTTATAAAGTTTAAATTGAAGGCAAGGTTAGTTCCCTTATAGTTGATATGTTTTAGGAATGTCAATGTTGATTATTCGTCGTCAATAGGATTACGTGACAACGCATCCGCCACAATGTTTTCAGTGCCAGGAATATGTTCAATGGAGAATTCAAATGGCTGTAGGATGATTGCATATCGGCGAGTTTTTGGCTCTTATGGTTAGATCGACGCAAAGATGCTACAGCACGTTGGTCCGTCTGTATGGTGAAGGGAGCACCAAGCAAGAACTTTTCAAGTTTAGTTATTGCCCATATCACTGATAAAAGTTCCTTGTCCACTGTGGAATACTTTGTTTCTGCCGGCTTTAGCTTTCTTGAAATATATAAGGTAGGATGTAGAATGCCATCATGGTTCTGGAGCAGGCATGCACCAATGCCGTAGTTACTAGCATCTGTTCGTAAGAAAAATCTTTTGGAAGCATCGGGAAGTCTTAAAATTGGTTCATGCGAGAACAAATTTATAATTTTGTTGAAAGTTTCATTGCATGTACCAGTCCATGTCACCTTCACCGGCATGTCTTTTTTTAACAATGAAGACAATACAGCCGTGATGGATGACAAGTTTGGTATGAATCTACTGTAATATTGAACAAGTCCTAACAAACTCCTGACCTGTTTCTTCGTCTGAGGAACTGCTATGTTTAGAATTTTGGAGACTGTACTAGGTAACGTTCGGATATATCCCGATCCAATGATATGTCCCAAAAAGGTTATCTCATTACACGCGATTTGCACCTTTGTAGGTTTAGCAGTTAGATGATAATTCCTTAGAGTGTCGAAAACATATCTAAGTCCCGAAACATGTTCCTCAAACGACGAACTAAACAAGCATATGTCGTCAATATATGTAATAACGTCTGGTCTACCTGATAAAATTTGTCGCATCAGGCGAATGAAGGTAGCTGGCGCATTAACAAGCCCAAAAGGCATCACATTCCACTGGTATAGACCTTGTGGAGTGGAAAATGCGGTGTAGTACTTAGCCTTTTCGGTCAGTGGTATCTGCCAATAACCTTTAGTTAAGTCTATCTTACTAAATATAGTTGCGTTGGATAGACGTGGCAGTAAGTCGTCGTCGATAAGTGGATGTGGTTCGCTGTCAACTATAGTCTTAGCATTTAATTTTCTATAATCAACACATAGTCTGATGTTATTGTCCTTCTTCCGGACAATCACTAATGGAGAAGAGAATGGCGAATTACTAGTCTCAATGATTCCCAGAGACAACATCTGTTCAAGTTCCTTAGTAGTTTTAGCAAGGAAATGTAAAGGAACAGAATAGGGATGTACACGAATAGGTGTATCATCATTGAGAGTAATGTCATGACTGATAGCCGATGTGCGACCCGGGACGTCGGTCAATACATCTGGATAAGATTGTAATAGATTAGCAATCTGTAGACGCTGTTGCGGTGTAACCGTTGAAGAGATGGTTACATCCCGCCAAGATTCAGTAGGTTGAACTACTGGTACCGGTAACGGTAACTGTACCTCAGGAAAAGAAGATTCTTCTTCCTGGATGACAGATAAGTTAGAATAATAACAAGTAGATACTGTGTTGTCATCTAGTTCATGAAAAATTGACTGTAAGTGTTCAGGACGTGTATGAAATTGCTTGAGCATGTTAATATGAAATATCTTTTTGTGTCCCTTGATATCTAAGACGTAATCAACGTCGGAATTTTATCAATGACTTTGTAAGGACCATTCCAAGATATCAATAATTTATTGTTATTGTGAGGAAGTAACACATAAGCCTCGTCGCCTGGGAATAATTGGCGTAATCGTCGAGACCTATTTTGTAGAGATCGAGCCTTAGCTTTTGCAGCCTCAGAAGAAGCTGTTGCCAACTGGCAAGACTCAATAATGTTCTTCCGAAGATTAATCACGTACTCGTAAGATGACTGAGTGTCCTGAGTCATCTCCGCGTCAATTAATAAGTCTTTTATTAGTCCCATAGGACCTCTTGGGGGAGCACCAAAAACTAATTCAAAGGGAGAGAAGCCAGTTTGTTCATGCGGTACCTCCCGATAAGCAAATAGAACAGCTGGGAGTGCTCTGTCCCAGTCATGAGGGTGCTTAGCAGTAACCTTATGTAGTAGTTGTTTAAGTGTACGGTTAAGTCTTTCAACCGCCCCATTACTCATAGGATGATAAATACTACTTAAATTCCTATCAATGTTCCAAGTTTTCATGACTTCCTTCATGGTGTCAGATATAAACTGTGACCCATGGTCTGATAAAAGTTTTCTAGGAAACCCTATTCTAGAAAAGATGAGATGTAGTGCATCAGCTACATCTGTGGTAGTGGTGGTCTTTAATGGGATAGCTTCTGGCCATCGTGTGCACAAATCAATGCACGTAAGGACGAATCTATGTCCTCTGGCCGATGGTAGCAATGGACCAATAATATCTATTGCCATCTTGTCAAACGGTCTTACTGAGATATCGCAAGCCTGAATAGGCGCCGTGTGAAAAGCTCCACGTGCTTTCACTTCTTGGCATGTAGTACAGGAACGTACATACTGCGAAATATCTCTTGACACTCCTGGCCAAAAGAATGAAGACAGTACTCGAGATCGTGTTCGAGTATATCCCATATGTCCAGCACAATGTGAGTCATGTGCATGTTGAAGAATGTACCGTCTAAAAGTATACGGGACCATAACTTGTTGTTTCATTTGTGATTTGTCATTAAAACATCTAATCAATATGTCATTTTTAATAACAAAACAATGTTTGTTATTATTACCTGAGGATAGATTGTCAACTTTATCAACCAACTTAAAATTTTTTTTTAAAGATTTATCCTCTTTTTGTTTGGTTGCAAATGTTTCCCTGTCAATAGGTGAATTGACTACAAATTCCTCTTGGTTGTCTGCATCCATTTTATTATCATCAACTTTCTCCATGAGTTGAGTCTGCGCTCTAGTCGTCACGGCGTTTCCAGTGCATAGGTTATGTTTCTCCCATTCTATAATCTCATCTGGAGTACAATCTTTACTGCCGTGTATACGACCAACCATCAGATCAGCTATAGGCTTTTTTAGCATACATACTTTTACGTTCCCTGTGAAAAAGGGTGTTCTAATATGAACAATAGCTGTTGGGTAGAACTCAATAGTTCCACCAAATGTCATGCAGCGTACATATTCTCCTGTCGCACAGCTAGGATGTACCAGCGACTGACGTACACCAATCGTTGTGGATCCTGAATCCCTCAGCACTGAGACGACGGATCCATTAACTAATCCCCTGTTAAAAATTAGTAGGCCTGTTCCATCGTTGACTGCAAGACCTACCTCTGGTGTAATATGTCCGCAGTTAAGCACTGTTTCTTTCGCCTTCTGAAAAATAAGATTGCATTGTTGGCAACTATTTGCCACATTATAATTAATAGCAAAACATGCAGCAGAAGACTGTGTTGTATTATTGTCAAGTGGGACCTGAGCTATAGGGGTAGTATTATTTGTAACTGCCGCCCCTGTATTATGGTTGTAATGAGATGATCCCCGAGAATGAGATCGATTCCGAGTATAATTGTTAGAATTATCTCGTCGTCCTCTATAGTAACTATTATCTCGATGTCTCGAGCCATGATTATTACCATTCCAGTTACTATTATTATTGGGAGTATGTGATCGATTATAATTAGTGTTATGTTGACCATTGTGGTAGTTTGTTTGAGGTGAATAATTTCTATCTCGTGATCTACCTCTGTTGAACTCATTTTTATTGTTGAAATCATTATTATGTCCCTTCTGAAAGTTAACATTGTGATTTCTTTGGAACCTGCTTCTGTCTACACTGTGATGTCTTTGTTTGTTATTATGATTGTAGGCCATATTAGACGCCACAGGTAGAGGTTCTCTTAATGAGGAGTTAGAAATGGTTGCATTCGGATGTGCCGAACAGTAGTTTAAAGAAATTTTTTCTAACTCGTCCATAGTACCTGGTTTACGCTCCTGCAAATATGCAAAAAATGGCTGGCTAACCGAAGATAATACCTTATCCCGTAGTAGTAAATCAACTAATTTGTCGTATGATTTGTTGACTTCTGCCAGTTCAACCCATCTATTAAATGTATTGCGTATGTTCGCAATGAATCCTGCAAAATCTTTTGGAGATTCAGGTAAAATTCCCTTAAATTTCAACCTACAGTGTTCCTCGTCCAGGTGAAACCTTCGTAAAAGCAAGGACTTAATAGCACCGTAGTTATTTGCTATTGATGGGTCAGCATTTTGAGAAGCCGTCAATGGTTCTCCAACCAAGAATTCATTTAACTTGAGTACCCATGACTCTTCAGGCAAATGATTTGTTTTGCAAGTCTGTTCAAAACGTGACAGGAACGATGAAAGGTCGTCCACGTTTAAGTTGAGAGTGGGTAATTTAAAGTTGTAGAAATGTTTAGTTTGGCTGGATGACGATCCATTTTGTGCGTTATTATTCTGGTTTGCATCAGCACTTTGTGCTTGTAATTTTGCTGTCTCCAATTTGATACGCGCCAGTTCCATTTCTTGTTGTAAAATAATTTCCTCTCGTTTCAATTTATTCTCTTCTTCCTGTTTGGTAATTGCTCTTTGCTCTTCTCTTTCACGTTGAGCAATCTCTCTCAATCTATTTTCCTTGTCAATTTGCTTCATCTCACGTTCTGCTTCCTCTTTCTTTAATGCAGCCTTTTGTTACTCTTCCTCTTTCTTTAATGCAGCTTTTTTCTCTGCTTCTTTTCTTTCATGTTTTTCCAGTTCTGCCTCAGCAAACTGACGAAGTTCTTGAGATTTATAACCATATTCCTTACCAATTTTAACGAAATGGTCTATAGTAAGCATTTTGACTTTTATCTGTAAGTAATTATTGATAATTACTGATTAAAATAGTCAATAGTAGCTTCAGAGTAATTATTATACTTACTCAACTTAGAAATATTCAATATAAATAATCACAATAGTACTGAACTCTTATGTCTAAGTTCAACCAATAGACAATATTTTGTAACAATATTGTATCTAAATACGAACTATATCATAAATAGTTATGATATCTGTTAACTATAATGTAATTACATCACACAATTAATCTCAATATCCAATAATGTTGGGTATGATTCCTAGTAATTATATTGTTCAATGTACTAAGTCACTCTCTTAGTACCAGAAAAGTATATTAAATAATATACAATGGGTCTATTACCTCAAAGGTAGACTATAAGATTATTTTATTTGGTCAATATATATATATTATATTATTATGCCCTAGGCATCTCTTATAAATTGTAGTGCTACTTTCTTGGACTATCACTGCATAATTATGCAATGTCCCATATTAACCTTAAATATCAGAAAAAATTAATTAAATTAAATTACAAGTGTATTATTGCATATAATATCATATTATTAATGTAGTATTTAATATATATCATGAGGACAAACAAAACAATGATGCAACTAAAGGGTACAAACAATGTTAAGACGCAAACAAGACATTTTCACAATTAAAAATGAATTTATGAACTAAATAAAACAAGCGGAAGTGTCACAAGCCAAATGAAGGGTCAAGGTCTGACCCGAGGTCAACTTAATATTCAAAGTACACAAAAAAAAAAATGACTGCAAAAAATGATGACATCACAGGACTCATAACGGACGACCATTTAACAATCATCAAATAAATGATAGTAAGAGGAGACTGGACGAAATAGTTAACGAACATGATACAAAACTGAATAAAATTGTTAACTGAGTACGAATAAAATACACCAGTTATCTACGGAACGGTACAGCTAACACAAATCGTCAAACGAAAGCAGATTTGGACAGACAGTCCAATGGCAAACCTCAATGGGGCTTCCAAAAGTGCAATCGTTTAACTGCCCTAAGAAACGACCGAAATCAATTCAGGCATCGTGAGAGCCACAGAATCTTATTTCGGTTCATCCTCCCTACCTCCCACGAATTAACAACACATTAAGACAACAAAAAGTACATTAAACATAGGTAAAAACATGCCGATGTAGGCAGAGGGCATGGACTCAGTTAGCACTGTTTGCAATAACAACAGTTAAACACCTAGACTTATCTTTTCCGTTGCTTATATCAGTGCTAGAGGTCGTCAACAGCTAGGCTAATGCCCCTGACTGTCTGCTCCTGTAGTCCATATCATGTGTTTGCTTCAAATGGCTCATGTTTCCCCTGGTTAGACTTAGAAACGGCTTTGGTTTCTCCGACAGATCACCTACACGACTTTCGGTGACGTCACGTTGTTAGGCATTATAATGAGTACTGCGTCATCTTCGACTGGATCATGTGATCGAAAATTGATCGTAAATATTTGTGGTTAACATGTGCGTAAGGAACAGAAGTTTGTTTCTTTTTTTCTGTCGTTCCCCATACTGGCCACCACTTTTGTTGCTGAGTTATTTGCCGGTTGAAGATCATGCACTGAGTATGGTTACTTTAGTGATCTCTTGTTAATCGTGCTTTGTTTAGTATTACGCGAATTAGGGTGAAGGTGTTCATACAACTCAGTAGCATGGTATGAAGAAGTAGTTCATGTAACTTGAACTCAGCAACATTAATGAAGTAATTAATGCCTTCAGATTGAGTCCGTAATATTTAATCACATGTACACACAGGATGATCATTTCAAATAGGAACAGAACATAAGTCCTTATAAGTCATGCATAAATTAATCAATAACGTAGACTGCTGGTTTACGTGTCAATGTCCGTTAAGGATACAATGCAGTATTGTCGTCAGAACATCACAGCTATATGCACGCGCAGCTAGACATGGCTACCTGCCGACAGTGAGACTGCGAGTCTGAATATTTCATACGAATTTGACGATTATTCTCCTCCTTCTGAGAATTCTAGTTAAATACTAACCTCCATAAATTTTCCTCTCATATAGAGTTCTAGGACTGACCCTGGTCCATCAAAAAATGCACATATAAATGGCTATATCGTGCCATTGAATTGGAAGGTTAGAAAAACGCAGCTATTCAGCTTGGCGGTCAAGTAACAAAGGGTAGCGTCTCCTAGTTACCGACTGTGTCCCAAACAACGCTAGACACGTCATAATCGATCGTGTATGGAGCGTTCAATAATTGAAACATCTATCGCAATATATTAAATGCCTTAACCTTTACAATTGCACGTCTGATAACCTTTAGCAGACGGCGTTAATATCATATACCGTAACAATTCATATATATATATATATATATATATATATATATATATATATATATATATATATATATATATATATATATACACACACATAGAATGGTAGCATTTTTCCTCAAATGTTTTCTTGTATTTTTCGCAGACCTTATCCCAAGCGGACGACCAGCGGTCTTTTTCTTTTTTATATCATTTATAAGTGTGTGCTAGCCAGATGATATTGTGTGACTATAAATTATACTACCGGACTTATCAAATCCAATATATATTTTAACGGCCCCACAGTGGCGTATACCTGTATCCATCATCATAATTTTTAACATTTGAAGCAACCGGGATTTTCCAGATACTACTGGTGTTAGCTTCTGTTTTCTTTCTTTTCATTTCCTTTCTCTTCGCTATGGTGTTTAGCGTTTCTGATGTTATCCAGTCTTGGCTCTTTCTTTCCTGGAATCCCAAGCATGACTTGCTGCTTTCCTTGTATATTGTTGAGATGGTGTTGAATTTCTGATCGACATCATCGGTCTCTGTTCTTTCCTGGCTCTTGGTAATCTGATATCGTCTCTTTACGTCGACCACGAAAGCTTTTCTAGTGAGGGGGTCCTTAAGTTTCGTGATGTTATATCTTTTCTGTTTGACTGCAACTGGTCTAGGCGTGATGGGAAACAATGGCAAAGAAAACCTATCTGCTGTTGCCCTAAGACGCCACTAGGCGTAATGGCCACTGACTGCTTTGACGGTCGGTGGCTAAGGACGGAAGAAGAAGAGGAAGACTGGTGTTAGGCGATTTCCAGAGGCTAGTGCGCAGTCATAAACCATTTCTTTTGGATATTGTTTATAGGTGATCCGTGGAGATTTCATTCTGGATTTTCTGATAAATAGTTCTAAGTATTAGAAGTATTTTACGGCGATAGCCATTTAAAGTTAAACACGTATACTTCCCTTAGATTTTCCTTGATAGTAAGGCGAATTAAATAAAATAACGCGTAGCGATTTTCATAACCAGATATTCAATTAAAATGTTAGACCACAACACCGGCGCTACGTAGCTGAGACGATACCGTAATTTGTGTTTACGGTGTAGAACGGACGCAACACTTAAACTCTTTAGGAGAGAGATTTATTTATTTATTTTTTCGTACGCCCGCTAATACTCGAGGCGACATCTCAGGTTATTATTAATGTATAACCTGACATTGATGTGAGTATCCCTTTTTCTTGTACAGAGTCAGGTGTCCCTCGCTATTCAGGCAAATACTCGCCGATTTCGGAGGTACCCATGAGAGCTGGGTCGGCTCAGGAGCCACCAATCCCTGGTCGACAACACTCCTTCAAATGTTCTCGCCAGGTCTCGAGTTAATCCAAGTAGTAGGGGATGGCGGACTTAGGTATTATTCAGGCGGCGCGTGACTTTTATATAGCAAAAAACACCAGGCGGCGCGTGACTTTTATATAAGCGCATTCAGGTGGGGCAAGATGGGGGACTTGAGATAACAAGAAGACGATATATTTAGAATTGAGATAACAAGGATATATTTAGACTGAAGAGGAGGAGGACTTTTTATATAGAGATATATTTAGATAACAAGAAGACTTTGAGACTGTAGGAAGACGATAATAGTTAGATAATAGGAAGATGATAGTTATACGATATATATTTTACAACAGTTAGACATATATTGAGACATACGAACAGTTATACAAACAGTTATACGATATATTTAGACATACAACGGACGATATAGGTAACAAAAAGACGTTTTAGTTAATATTTTTTTATTTTATATTCAATAGTGTTTTTGTAGTAGCAAAACATATATGGTAATACATAGGAGTACATATATAGTATTGTTTAACATTACACGAGTATACATTGTACAGTAATTTTTTTATCACATATGAATATATAATTGAAAAATAATTATATTTTATATAGGAAAGCTAGTGTTTTCAAAATATTTCACAAATGTTTTATACAATATCACCGGGGTACAGCTGCAGGCAGACCTCGAGGGGGGTTGTCACGTCGTAAGAAATAGAGAGGTGTTGTGTGTGTGATATTGTGTACATAGTGGAAGACAGTTTAAATGTAGAGGGGTGATGTGGTGACGTTGTCGGGATGTACCTGTCGTTTGATGTAGAAATAAGATAGAGCGTTGCGGTGTTGTTCGTAGGTGTAGATGGAGGATTTGTGTGCACGGAACCCGATATTTTTCCCTCCCTGTGCTTGTTGTGTGTTGAGGACGTCTAAGAAAGTGTGTTTGTCTACTTTGTTGTGGTGTTTGTTGAGTCTTTTGGTGGTTGTTTTGTCATAGTCGCCAAAACAGTGATAAGTCTTGCTGCAGAGGGAAATCATCCCGCTGCCTTCGTACTCTAATTTAAAAAGGCCCGGTGTCCGTTTGTCGTATAATTTTTGTTCGCGGCATTTTTGACAAAGGGCGCGCGTTTTACCCTCGCTAGCTACAAAGTCGGGTCTATGGTCGGGGCATACTTCGGCGGGGAACCACTGGTGGTAGGTACTGTAAAATTCTCGTCGCATAGCGGGCTTAACAACGTCCGCTAGGTTATTCGCGCTAAGGGCCAAGTAAAGGCTGTCTGTGTCCGTCTCGCACAACTGAAAATCTGACATATCTACAAATTTATCTAGACAGTCGTAGTAAAATTCTAACATGCGTAATTTAGCGTATTGGTAGACGAAAAAACCTATCTGGACGGGGAGGTCCCAACTAATTGTCTGTTTAAGTTTTTCTACTTCGAATATGTCGTCCGTCACTAACGTCATTTTCCTAAATCGGGGTGAGTTTATTAGGTCAGAGGTACCCTCTCCCGTCGTGTACGAGAAATCCACATGCTTCGCCTTATTGGTCAATGTCTTGCCGTAGGCGGCGTTACCCAGCAGTTTCATGGTTTCGCTGGTAATGGCATAGGCAGGATCAGTATCACCCTGTCGACGCGCGTTCGAAACAGTGTCCCCAAACTGCTTGAAACACGTCACGGGTGTATACTCAATCACCTGGTAGATACAGGTGACTTCTAAGCTTTTGGTCAGGTACCAGCGAAGCAGAGGTGTTGTCAACAGAATTTTCTTGCCCACATAACTCCCTATCAACGTCCGTCTGGGGGTAGTCAGAAGTTGTGTTTCTCGGCGTATTCCCGCATGAAAGGTCCAATATCTTCCCTCGTGACGTCGACATTCTTAAAAATGGGGGTCATTTCAGAGAAATGTTCTTTTAAAGAGTCGGGGACATGTATGTCACACTCGACTAGACCAAACAAGGTCTCGTCTAGCACCGAGGCGAGAATCTGTTTTTCTGTTAATGGGTACCGACATTTGGTGTAAGAGGGTTTCTGGGTAGGGAAGGTGGCGTTCAGAAAACGACGGATTGATGGGTCGGTTTTCTTCAAGGCCTGCCACTCGCATTCCCACATTTCGACAATGGTAACGTTACATTCCTTCCTCAAATAAGAACCAATGACCAGTGTCGCTGCGTACAACTCAGCCAATGGTATGTTGTTGACTGGGTTAACGTCACGGCCGGCGGTTAGTGGGCAGTCAGGGTGGCCGTGGAATAGACAACCGTGGAACTGGTAGGCGGTACGAGAGTCTTTATCCCAACCATCTACCCTAATGTGCTTATCACCCAACGACATCTCACGGCCGTTAAACTGGGTTTTTAAGGTCACGTTATTTTGGTGGGAGACCCAAGCCAAATAATCGCGGCACTGCACGGTATATTTGTGAAGTTTGTGGTGCTTGAAACCATCCTCCCTGTACCGTCTAACGGGAAAGTCAGTGGGCATTTTCTGCATTATCGCCCACAAATAAAGGGCGTTGGCATCAAAACCTTTAATGGATTGGGTCAGCTTGCCACATCTAATGCGGGTTTTGCCTTGCTCGTGGAACCTGTGAAAAATAATTGAGGGTCCCCCGACTATGTTTTGGCGCAAGGTGTTATGCAAATCTGCCTCCCGCTTCGAACATAAAGAAAACAAGACGTTGGACGGGAGTGTTTTGAAAAGGTACTTTAACGTGACACCGGGCACGGAGATAGCATCTTTAAACATATCTACGCCTAGGTCCGCGTAAAAACAAACTTGTTGGTCTAACGCTGCCAGGAAGGGGACCACGTCTTTATTATTGTACCACCTCAGAAAATCGCGCAACGTGGTCATGTGGTTCTCGGCCAACACCTTCTGACATTCGGCGTACTCATCGACGGAAATATTAGTGTTTTTAAGTTTGGAAAAAAACGCCGAGTGGGGCGGTAACGCCGTTTCGTCTAACTTTGCTAAATCTGTTATGTATTCGTAACAGAAAAAGCCTTTGGTTTCTTTAACGTTGTACGCGGCCAGATATTTGCTATAGCTAAACCCCGGGGCTAGGTAGTTGACTATATCTAAAAACTTTAACTCGCTAGTGGCAATACACATAAAATTATTTTTTCTCTTGACTAAAAAGTTGAAGTCTTCCCCCATGAAATATTTGATTAGAAAGGGTTTGATTACGTTAACGTCGTACTTGCCCGAATTGAAACCTAATACGGGTAGCTGCCTCAAATAACCCTCTAATCTACCAAAGAGCTCCTCAGACCCGAGTTGGGTGAAAACATCATCCAAATCCGCTCGCAGAATCTCATAAGAGGCCGCGGCAATTTTGATCAGATAACGAGCCATCCTATTGACCAATTTTTGTGGATCACCCTTTGGGATAAAACACACGGGGGCTTCAAAACCGGGGACGTTAGAAGCCACCGAACACGACAGGGGCATGTGTTTGGCCGTGTAGGTAGTGGCATTACCACTTGACTCTACACTGTTCTCAAAATAACATTCAAAGTCAAATGTGGCTCGAAATGGGAAGACGAATTTTGTGTCGACATCTATGCCCTGCTCCTTGATTAATTCCCAAACCGTATCTGGTGGGGAATAGACACCACCTTTAAATGTTTCTCTTCTTTTAGAGCCGGTACAAGTCTTTTCATGGCGCGCCAGTCGATAATACTCCTCCCACAACTTACCGCACTCGGGACACGAAAAAGAGTTACTGGCCCTATCGATATCTGCAATGTACATAAAATGGTTCTTAAACATTAACAGACGCAATGTATCTGGAAAAGTATCGCTACCTCTAAGTTTGGGGGTCAGGGTCTGCGCGTCGTCAAACTCGAAAACGTCAATAGTTACGTTGAAACATTTTTCTGATTGGGGCATATCGATTAAACTAACCCCTTGGAAATCGATGAGGGACGTAAGTCGCTGCTGTGTTTGCCACTGTTCGACGAGCTGGCGCGTCGGTTTTCTAACGTTCTTAACGGCACCACCCCTAAAAACGGCTAGACATCTAAAAAAGCAAAAGTTATCACTGTATGGTTTGGAGTTTGAATCGTGTTGTAGTGTATTGATGTGGTTATTGTCCGTGATGAAGGAGGGAATGTCTTGTAAGCAGCAGCCAATGGGAAAGTCTTGAATGTGGTATAGATAGAAAGAAGTCGCGGGAATTGCTTCGACAAAATATTTTGTGTTTGGTCTGTTTAATTGTGCTTGTGTGACAATATCGCTGTCGTGTAATTGTGAGAGGAAAGATTTGAAATCTGTAATGTTGTTGACTAGGTGGGGTTGATCTAAGACGACCGCGTTGTTATGTGAAGAGTGAAAAAATCTTAATTTGTTTGTTTCTCTGTGGCGTAAGATGATGTGGAAACTGTAGTTTTTTTGAAGCGTTTTGTTTGTTGTGTATATACAGGGAGCAAGAGACGGGCCCAGTCGATATTGTCGTTATTGTGATAGAAAGTGAATGTTGATAAATATTTATGTTTATTGGAGTGTGTTTTGATCGCGTCCCAGTTATCAATATAGACTTGTTTTATGTCAGCTGGTAGGTCATCTAACGAGTCTTCTTCAGTGGGCAGACGGGTTTTTTATATGGGTTTGGTGGGTACTGGTCATGGGACGTTTCTTGGTCTGGCCTGTTTTTGGTGGGTGAGATAGGGTGGGTGTTGAAGTGGGTCCTGAAGGAAGTGTGGAAGTTGCTGTGGTGTCTGCTGCAGCAGATGATAATGTTTTTGTGTCTGATGATGATGCTTGTTTCGTCGATGATGCTGGGGTCCCTGCTGCAGCAGATGATGATAATGTTTTTGTGTCTGATGATAATGCTTGGTTCGTCGATGTTGAAGGTGGTGACATTCTCGATAAGTCTGTTGCTGTGGGGCGTGTTTCGGTGCCTGGTGTGGCACCTGATGTTGGTGTGGGGCATGAGGTTGAAAGCTGGTTAGGGGTGGGGTGTTGTTGTTTTAAATGGATGCGAATATTGTCAACATGGGTAAAGTCTTTACCACAAATGTCACAGCTAACACGAGGTATAGAGTGCACTGTTTTGATGTGCCGGCCTAAAATATCATGGCGGGTAAATGTCTTGTTGCATCGGGCACACATAAGACTGTGCCCAGCTGCAGTGGTGCTCTCCACTGGGGCGTTTATAACAGCGATTCTTGTAGTGGCCCCCGGTGCAGTGGTGGTCCCCACTGGGGTGTCTATATCATTACCGGACCCTGGTGCAGTGGTGGTCCCCACTGGGGTGTCTATACGTGGTGCACCGGGTCCATGAAAGATGTTGATATGTTGTTGTAATGCCTCAGGGCCTGCAAAGTTTTGAGGACAGACACGACAGTGGTGTGTCGGTTCAGCGTGGACTGTGAGCGTATGTCTCGTTAGATCACGACTCCTCGTAAACGAACGACTACAGATCGAGCAATCGTAGCCTTGAATTGATGACATCTGTTGAATAGAAACAAAAAACAAGTTACTCACACATAAAATTAAATATATATAACAATCAGTTAAATAGAGAGAGAGAGAGAAAGAGAGAGAAAGAGAGAGAGAGAAAGGGAAAGAGAGAAAGAAAGACAGAGAGAGAGAAAGAGAGAGAGAGAAAGGGAAAG
>JAMPIV010010775.1:45000-330449 GCA_024509875.1 Oreohelix idahoensis | reverse complement strand
TTGGGTTGTTGTGTTAGGTAGTTGTTAGTGTTGTTTGGGGTGGGTGATTTTTTTTTATAAAATTTCTAAAAGAAGCGTGGTAGTGCCCCCTTTTTGTGCCGCTAAACATCGCATTGCAAACGAACGTCCTCATACTGCAAATAAGCATTCTGATGTTGTCCTTGATGAATTCCTCTGCCACTCCTGCTGAGGGCCCCTGGGCTAACTGTCTGAAGAGTCTGTGGAGCGCCTGGACGTTGTTGGACGCGTCTATTTAGGAGTTCCTCACAAATGCGCAATAGTAGACAGGTCTGGGACATCGGCGGTAAACGGTAAACGTTTCGGATAATGCTGCATCTGAAGGTGATCCTTGGGACGACGCGAGCACGGTGAGGACGTGCATTGTCATCCTGGAAGATGAAATCTGGTCCGTGCCGTTGAGCAAATGGCACAACGATAGGCTCGATGATGTTGTCACGGTAGTAAAGCCCTGTGATATTGATCTGGCATATGTGAAGGTCGGTCCTGTCCCATTCATAAAACAGATGCCTGCCCACACCATTACACTAATAACTGCCCACCTCCATAACGGTTGTGGTGCAACAGTTGCAGAGAGGCTGGTAACGCTCACCTCTCGCCGTCCGTCGCCAGGACACACGTAAAATCGACGATCATGAAAATCCAAAACGAAACGGACTCATCAGAAAACATCACTGATGATGCCCACTGTTGATTGATCCACCGATGATGACGTTGGTCTTCACCATTCCATTCTTGCTCGCCTGTGTTTGTGGTGACATGGGCAAAGCTACAAACGGTCTGCGTGAGGCCAGTTGCACTTGGTGCAAAACGGTTTCGTACTGTCCCTGAGTTGAGAGACCCCGGATCCCAGTGGTCTGTTGAAAGTGTTTGCTGAAGTTGAGTAGCATTTAGAGTCCGAGTTTCTGAGGGCCTGAGTAACAAGAAGTTGATCTTGGCGGCGTGTAGTAACTCTTGGGCGGCCAGTCCGAGGCAGATCATCCATTGTGCGAAAATTTTGATACCTGTTGACACAGTCCTGCTGATAACTGACTGTGAAACATTGAGGTTCCGAGCAAACATCCACTTGCCACACTTCCGGTTTGCAACATGCCTAATGCCTATCCATCTCTGCTGTTCTGTCAAACGTTTCCATGACCATACGAAGAAAAGAAATTTTATCTGTTGCAGGAGTCTTTATTTATACCTGTCCATGGTGAGTGGTGTTCATCAAACCCGAGATAAACGCATTTTTGTGAAAAAGAATAATGTGTGAACTTTACGGATGGGCCCCACCTCTGTTCTTGGGATTGGCTTACTCATCACGAGTCACCAGGTCAACATGATATTGCACGTGAGAGTGGAGAAGAGCGTGCTCGATATGTCTATACAACGATTAAAATACGAAACCCACTCTTTTGTAAAATAATACATACCATCTTAAAATATCCCCTACTTTTTGTGACCAGTATATATATAAATATAAATATATATATATATATATATATATATATATATATATATATATATATATATATATATATATATATATATATATATATATATATATATCGGCGGTTCCCAACATGGGGTACGAGAAGACTGTAGATGAAGTACGGGTAATATACTTACTTAGTAGTTCCTCTTTTACCGTCAGGTGTAGAGGTTTGGAAGAAAGAGTGTCATACTATCCTATCGTGTGTATTCCTCCTGGCCTGATTCCATTCGAGTCCTCGGCCCTTCAGAGATTGTCTAATGTTGTCCTCCCAGCGGACTCTCGGTTGACCTGGAAGTCTGAATCTCTGCCTCTTAACCTCCAATACCTGTCGCTGCTGGTTTTCTATGTCTGTCCGCTGGAAGTCAGTGATATCGCCTCTAACCTCTCACCTTTCGCATAGCTTTCTTTCACACTCCCATTGTTGCAGTACATGGCCAAACCATCTTAAATGGACTGTTCGCTTGGGTCAGCAGGGTTGGGGTTTTTTAGGCTTGACGTATCTAATTGTCCTTGTTGTGGACAATGTCTTTTCTTGTTACTTCAACCGCCTTTCTTAGATATATCATTTCTGAGGTTTTACGGGTAATATTTGCCAAATAACTATATTATCCTACTAAAACAAAAGCAATAGTGTTTGTTAAAAAAGGTTGTGGATTTGAGAGAGAACAGCGAGTCATGTTCTCAAACAAACACGACGCAAGAAACACTGGAGGCTGAAACTGATATGCGGGTAACTCTTGCAATAACTGTACCAAGAATAAAACTGTTGGTTTGACATGAAACAAAATTAAGGATATCAGTAATGTATTTGACTGTGGTCTGATAAAAATGCAACACGTCACGATACTTAAAAATGTTGTAATGCCCCGGATAAAAGTTTGCTATCTGAAAAATCAATTAATCTGTTTATTTACTTTCTTATGTACATAAGCATGATAAACTGTAGAATTTTGTTTCCTCTTATACTGAATGGGAGCCGCGGTAGCGCAGTGGTTAGTGCACTGGCTTCCTAGTTCGGTGGTCCATGGTTCGATCCCCAGTTGGGTGGGATTTTTAGACCGCAAACTGCTCCGGGGTCGACCCAGCCTCATCAATTGGGTACCAGAACAACTCTGGGAAAGTTAAGGCGGCCTGCGTGATGCTGACCACATCACCCATAGTGTGCCGATGGTCAAGAAAATATGGGCCTAACACCATATTCCCAATATGCCTCAATGGGCGTACAACGGGATCCTTTACCCTTTACCTTATACTGAATAGAGGGTACATGAAGTTTTTTAATAATAGCCATTGTGGTACGGGGCTTGACAAAGGTTGGGAAGCCTAGATACATACATTTTATAAAATATATTTTAATGTATCTATTTGTTTAATCATTTATTTTTTCATTTACAAAAGCGCCAAGGTTGATGAGAATCCTTTTACAAATGAGCAAATAACAGTAATGGCAAAATAGTAATTGATATAGGAACTTGTCGAACACTTGTCGGACACACTGTAGATGTTTACCAACTGATGCCAATATTGCGGTAGTAACAAAACTCTACGGAAACAACGTGGAAACTGAGACATGAAGTCATCCTACCAAGCTTTTGCTATTAATGCGAAACATGGTCAGTATTTTATATATAAGATAGGAAGATCCCAATACACCTGTGATACGAGGCGTTCGAGAAAAGTGAGTTACGTCATGATAAAAGATTGAAGGAAAAGCGAAGTCATTATTGAGTAGGTAAAAGGGTGGGTGGGTTGGGAAGGGGGGGGGGGTCTTTCTTTAAGTAAAAGAAAGGACATACAAAACAATGGCTTAGGCTTTTCGCTAGAATCTCAGCAATGAGCGACCACTGAATGCCAGCGACAACAGAAGATCCGGCTTCACGGTAATATGACGACCAAGAGGAATACAGATTCTGTAGATACTGCCGTAGATGAGTGTAGTGTTAAAGACTTCACTATCCTGGCTCCAACTTTATGAAGTAGGGTAACCAGTTCCCTAAGTCACTGCCTTTGCTTTCACTAACTCACGAGCAGAGTCAGGTGCCCATTTACAGCTGGATAGACTGGATCGTGACGATACCATGTTTCGCACCCTGAATCCGGTCTCTTTGCCGCTACAGGCAAACACTTTAACCTATCTGCCATTCGGAAGCTAATACTATTTGAATCTTAGTTCCGCTGCAAAACGCTCCATATATATAGTTACGAAACTTCATGATTTACGGACATTACAGACAAAAAAAAAAAAAAACCAGAAAAAATCTGATATTCCAAACCAGCACGTCCCTTGAACTATTTATAATACGTGCAGTTGGCTCATGCGATCTTCCCGAAGATTACACTCTACAAGCAAAATGGAAACCTGTAATACATTTGGCTCATCTTGAGGGGAAAACGGCTCACATTTAACGTGTGACTTTGTCTCCCTTTGTTTTTAAGCAATGGAATATTTATTGGCTGTTTATGGGAGCCGCGCTAGCGTAGTGGTTACAACACCGCTCTGGCGACCGGGTGATACAGGATCAAACCCGGGCGACGGCATTTGAGGATTTTTCGTCGACCGGGATTTGGACTGGATTAACTCGAGACCTGGCGAGGACATTTGAAGGAGTGTCGTCAACCAGGGACTGGCGGCTCCTGAGCCGACCCAGCTGCAATGGGTACCTCCGAAATCGGCGAGTATTTGCCTGAATGGCGAGGGACACCTGTCTCTGTACAAGAAATAAAGGGATACTCACGTAAAATCAATGTCAGGTTAGACATAAAAATAATAACCTGAGATTTCGCCTCGAGTATTAGCGGGCGTACGGAAAAAAAAAAAAAAAAAAAAAAAATTGGCTGTTTATGATTCTAGAACTGAATACGATAGAGGGGACAACTGAAAAAAAAAAGAGATCGGTCGGCTGGTGGAAGTGGGAAGGAGCGCCGCGGAGGGATGGAGCTGAAATGGTGGAAAAGAAGGGCTCAGCAAAGTCTGAATTAAGTATTACATGGTGTTTACAAAGTAACTTTTATTTATATATATATATATATATATATATATATATATATATATATATATATATATATATATATATATATAATTATATATATATAATATATATTTTTTTTTTTTTTTTTTAATCCTCCCTTTTATCTAATGAAACAGATGTCAAACAAGGGGCAATAACTGCCATAGCCAAAACAAAAAATGACCTTATTACAGGCAACAAAAATTGCTACCCGCTATGAGGTCAAGCGCTGAACAAGCCGGATCTCATTGTCACGGATTGCCTCCCCTTAGCTCTGCAGTAGTGGTCCACCCGTGGCCAACACTCAAGAGTATCTAATCTGGGTCTTCAAATGTGTCTACCTTCGCACAAGATTACTCTTGGCAGAGTTGTAGATAGAAGGATTAAAGATGCTTCTATCTCAAGTTAGGTTCACGAGATGTTTTCAGAAGTCAATAACAATGCTGCATAGGACAGAGCACTATTAAAACATATATCTGATCCGTCGCCTTTCGTGAAGAATTAAGCAATCGTTTTAGCCCGTTCAAGCCCCCAGCTGGTGTAAATCCAGCGAAATTCTTTTTTATTTGCTGTTTAGATGTAAATATATGTCTAGATGTATATATATATATTAAAGAGTCTTGCTCATAACGTTTTGCTTTCATACCAAAAATAACTGAATCAAACAATGATTGTTTTGTTTTAAAATAACATGTAACAAATTTAATAATCAATTCGTTTTAACAGGTTAAAATAACGATGGAAAGATGGTGAATTTTAGATGTATATGAAAAATAGACAGGGGTTGAGGATTTATAAAAATGTTTGTCCTTTTGCTGTTTCCTTTAATAAGAACTTAGCTAGTCTAAGTGAGTCCTGCAGCCGTGGTTTCGTCAATTCTTTTGTGATGATGGCATTTCTCCGCACAACTCGTCCAATGTAGGTGGCTAGTGTTGAATGCCTGCTCTTGACTCACACTAGTGGCGTAGAAACTTTAATCTTGCGGCTTCGTACCACGAACTTTAGACACAAATAAAATTAACAAATGCCTCTGGTTGGATGATTAACATGTCGCATTGTCTGGCTGTCCACTCACCAATGTTAGCCTCTCCGAATAATTAGACCTTTTGAGTATACACACCGTAACTCTGAGAGGATGTTTAGAAATCATCAATATTCTTCTGGGTATTAAACGGGGAAAATATGTGCTTGGACAACGCGAATGAATGATTTGCCTGAATTATAATTAACAAGGTACATATATTTCACAAAAAATGATACTATACAGTTGATGCACATGGGATGCACTCATCACTGCTCCATTCGGAGCCTGGGGTTGCTGCTACTTTCGCTTTTCTGTATAAATTAGCATGAAGCAATCACCAGCGCTTGCTGTAGTGGTTTATGAATATACTATTTCATATGTTGAGGTTGCCAGTCTCATATATAACCACTGAGCAAGAAAAACATGTCAAATTCACATTTGTAAGATATAGGTTCACAACTTATCCCAAATGGGATATACAATCTCCTCGCACAGATGTATGGACACTGCACTTTGATTACATGCTTTGAACCCTGGTCTAGGAAAATTTATCTTATGGCTTGATTCTGATTCCTTAAGTATCCAGTCTTTGTAATTAAAAATGCGGGTTCTCTTTTAAGTTATAAAGACGCCCAAATACTTTGATATGTCACTTTTTTCTAATTTTGGAATTCTAGTCCGATGTCCCACTCTGGCTCCTGGCGATTGCGTTGCAGTCTGATTTGTGTCTCCGATTTCTCTAGATTATATTACCATTTCTCAGTTCAAATCCGAGATTGTACTTTTAGACCAACTTGCCAATGAAAGTCAAAGTCTATTCCGGCTCTCAAATTAAACCAATCCAATCTCTTTAGAACTATGTGGGTCGGAGTGTTAAATCATTTCTGCCCCCCCCCCCCCCCCGCGTGTTTTAAAATATCAATTTTAAAATTTAAACGCGTGACCTCTTCCACATATGTCGTAATACTTTCGATTGCACTTTTACGCAAACTCACAAACACATCGGTGATCTCAATTCCTGGGCTAATAACTTCCGCCCATATTGTCTCCTCTGACAGGTTATCTTGTAATCTTGATACAGAGATGGTCCAGCAGAAGCGATTTCATATATCACATGTGTTTGCGTACATTCCTCTGACGGATTTCTTAGACAGCCAATCTGGCTTTCTTTCCATCGATCGTGCGCGACCACCTTGTATCAACACAGATCGTTTCAATCAAAGGTGGCTACACGACTTTAAAACTGTTACAACTAGAGAGAATACGATAACCTTATTTTATTATTCAATGCTCAAATTGCTCCTGTGTGATTCCTAGCGTGCCCTATCACCTGATAAAAGTATTATCCGCTGACCTGTCTAATTAGCCTTGTATTATTACGATTCACCTGGCGAAACGTAAACAAGTCTAGGGAGTTGTCAGAGTGAAAATGTAGAGCTTAAAATATGCCAAATAATAGGACGAGTGAGACAAATGAAGAAATGAAGTGACACTGCCGGAGAGAACGACAGTTTTGAAAAGTGCACAACTGATTTCGTCACTCTCATGTCGAGATGTAATGTTAATGTGAAATAACCTTTTATGTAATAAAATGGAATTAAGCTCTGTTTATCTTGACGTTTGTTTCTTCTTCTTCGTTCGCCCTCAGACTTCTACATTAATGACTTTAATAAAGGCAGTAGTCAGCTCCAAGGTTAATGACATCTCGTTCGCCCTCAGACTTCTATATTAATGACTCTAATAAAGGCAGTAGTCAGCTCAAGGTTCCTGACTCTCGTTCGCCCTCAGACTTCTATATTAATAACTCTAATAAAGGCAGTAGTCAGCTCAAGGTTAATGACATCTCGTTCGCCCTCAGACTTCTACATTAACGACTCTAATAAAGGCAGTAGTCATTTTAAGGTACCTGACATCTCCAAACAGGTTTTCGTGGAGAGAAGTAGGTTGTTGCCATAAGCTACTCCGTTCACTGCTGTACATTGCGCAGGACTGAAGCAGATGTTCGGTTGCCATGAGGCTGGTGCCACATGAGCAGAGTTCTGATGGACCAATCCTGTACTTGTGATATAGATGGTACCTCAACCTATTGTGACCAGTACATAAGCGGAAAATCATGACCCGGTCTCTCCTAGATAGCTGGTGATAGGCATCATCTTTTATGTGACCTGGGTGTTCTATGTCCCATTTGGACTTGAATATAACTTTTATAGACGTTTGTGTCATATAAATTAATTGGACAGGTGTTAACAAATAACAGCTTGAAACCAAAACTGACATTTTAATTACCCTCTACCACACCTTCTATGATAAAAGGAAACCAGTAACGGACGGGCAAAAGCTTCTACTAAAAGGAGAAACTTCACGGAGATTTATACGTTATAAATTGATAACTGAGTTTTGGGAAGTCAATGGCAGCGAAGAAGGGGAAATGGTCACTCCCCTTCATAAAGCTGAGAACTAATAAAGTGAAGTACATTTCACTACCCTACGGCAGTATCTGACACAGGACTGCCCTTACCTTTACCTAGGTACACAATTTTTTTAAATTTTTTTTTTTGTTCAATATGTGGTGTTTATAAATCATTCAGAAAAGTATTCGTATACTTTAAGAAAACGACTCATACCACATTTTTCAAACTCAACTGAACACTTGTTCGAAATGCTGAAAGGCTCATAGGCAACCAGCTAGTGTATGTTTCGTCATAAAAAGAGCAGACATGCCCCAATTTACTCCCAGTGATCTATGAGGAAACAAAGAAAGAATATGTCTACTGCTCTCATAGGCAAGCCATAAGACACGACTAACATGAGGTTGTTTAAGAGACTAGCAACCTCATGGTGTAAAACAAATTGCTACAAAATTGAAATTGCTACAAAGCTGCAAAAGCAAAAGAATTCTCTGATCCATGATTCCTGAAAAGGGACCGCCTGCAATGATGGTTCTATGCTCCATAAGCAGCTAAAAGGGGAAAAAGGCGAATAAAGTGCAGGCATGAGGAAAATCTGACGATAACCAAATGCGCGTACAAGCCGGCTCTTGGGGAAAATAATATGCACACATCCTGGCGCATCATTCGGCTCATGGGTTAGAAAGAGTTATATCCCCCTGCAAGCTTAACGATAAAATAACGCACAACTGGGGCCGTATTTCATGAAGCCCCGAAGAAGTAAGGTTGGATTTCGGGTCAGCTGGAAGGTAATACATTTGAAGATTGGGTCTAGCCTGCGCACGACTGTTCTAAATTCCGGTATTTCAAAGTCTCAGACATTTCCTTTTAAGAAATAAATATTTGTTGTTTTACTGAAGATTAGTAGTCTGGATCTGACTGCGAAAACAAATGGATTGCCATTTTCTAATGAAAGAAGACAAGGCGAAAACACAGACGGGAGAGATCAGAAGAAGCAATAAAAGAAATAGAAGATGTGGGAGAAGTGAAAAATTTACGAAGGGGGTAAAAAAATACAAAAAAAAAAAAAAAAAAAAAAGACAAGAAATCAAAATGGCAAAAAGAAAGAAAATATATGAGATTAGAAAAGAAGAGAGGGAAAAAAGAGAAAAGAAATTGAAGAAGTGGGGTAAGAGAAAAACTGAAGAAGTAAAAGAAAAGACAAAATGAATAGAAAATAAAGAAGCAAAAAAAAAAAAAAAAAAATTTGAAATCAGAAAAGAAGAGAGAGAGAGAGAGAGAGAGAGAGAGAGAGAGAGAGAGAGAGAGAGAGAGAGAGAGAGAGAGAGAGAGAGAGAGAGAGAGAGAGAGAGAGACTGAGAAAAGAAATGGAAGAAGCAACCAGAAAATACGACAACAGATTTGAAGAAAGTGACAAGAGAATAAAAGAAAGGGAATACAAACGAAACAAAAAAGAGATAAGAAGACAAGATACAGGCGAGACAAGACAAGGACAAAACAAGACATGCCAGCATGAAGAAGCACATGAGAACTCTATGTGCGAAATGAGAACAAATACCGAGAGAGAAAAAAAAAACAAGCATCAAATTAAAGGAGTGTTCTGCGAAAGCAACACCACAGACAACATCAGCCATGCTGACACTGGGGACAACACTCATCATCATCATCATTTTCCTGTTAACACCCTATTGAGCATGGAACCAATGATGTAGCTAGTCTCCTGACAGGAAGTCTGCAACAAGCATTCCCATGCTCTTACAGCAACGGTTTCTGCACCAATGTCCTTTTCGAGATGAGGTTGCCAGCCTCATGAACAACCTCATATTAGTCGCCTTGTACGACATGCCTGAGGGAACAATCGTCCCGTTCTTTCTTCGTCTCATCAGAAAACCTCGGGAACTACACGTGGCACTAGAGAGAATCATCATCATCATCGTGTGCCATGTTGACATGGAAAGTCGGCCGGCAATGGCTCTCCAACGTCTTCTGTCTCTTGTTTTGATGGTGCGCTCTGACTGACTCTTTCTAGTCCATCTATTGATGTTATCTTGATGTTACAACTAGAGAGAATACAATAACCTTATTTTATTATTCAATGCTCAAATTGCTCCTGTGTGATTCCTGGCGTGCCCTATCACTTTAAAATCTCTTATGCAAGCGGCTGCGGAACCAGGGCTCCTGAAATAAAAAAAATAAAAAATCGTCCTCAAGCTAGATTAGCCCTGCAGGCGGAGTGCCTTTGTAAAGAAGAATCTTAAATTCTCACTTAGTGGGTGAGATGGGGACTGAATTTTAAAGAAGCAGAAGACGTGCTGGATACATCTGGAGATTGTGTGATTACGGAGCGCCGGTGGTTGACTCAGCCTACCGGAAGTATAGCTTTCTGCCAATTTAAACAGATTTTTCTACAATCAAGAAATGTCTCCCCCACACCCCATCTCCTTCACCTGAATTAAAATGATGCGTGTCTTTGGTCTTAAACAAAAATAATGGTCATTTATAGTCACGTGTTTTGTTCCCGGGGGGTCTCTCAAAAGACACAAAAAACTGGGACTATTGCTATCTCCGGCTTGTCGTACAAGGCGACTTAATATCAGGTTGGGACAGGGGCGGGTACTTTCATCATGTAAAACAAATAGCTTCAGAAACCAGAGCTGTAAGGTTCTGTTATGTAGTGTAGGCTTCATCATGGGGAAGGGGGGGGGGGGGGGGGGCCGCCGCAGCATCTACAGTGGTGGACCCCATGCGCCAAAATGAGCTTGAAAGGAGATGGTGATGATAGCGAAGAGGATGATGATGTTAAAGAAGATGATGATGATGATATATGTGTTGCCCGTAAAAATCTCGTTAACTTTACAAAGACCTTGTTCCATAACACCTGGATCGAAATATTTTACAAATTAAATATTATTATTAAATAAATAACAAGATCAACTCTTTGGATATGTCACCTGTAGTAAAAGGTAAAGGTAGTCCCATAGATACTGCCGTAGGGGAGTAGGAATGTTTGAGACTTCACTATATTAGGTCCAGCATCGAGAGGTGGAGTGACCAGTTCCCTTCCTCGTTGCCTTTTACTTCCTTAATTCAACAGCAAAGTCAGGTATCCATTTACAGTTGGGTAGACTGCAGAGTGTCAGTACTGTGTTTCGAACCCAGCACCTTTTGACGCGTGAGATCAGCGCTCTAACTACACTCTGTCAATTGAACTCTCTCACCTGTAGTAAAAGTTGTAAAAACAACAGATGTTTTCCGTTTTGAATGTCCAAGAGAGACAGAAAAAAGTGACAACCTATCAAGGACAAAGAGCGAGAGATGGCGTTGAAAGCCAAGCGCCTCCAAGGATACGCTAAACTGAAGACGAAAAATAAAAGTTATTAGCATTAGAAGTAGCCATTAGCAACGACTAATGGAAACTACACAGAGCTATACCATTCCCATTTGAAAAGCGCTGACGATGACCTTGAATGCCAAAATGGCGGGGTGTTCATTTCTGTGATTCCATAAAACTGGTCCTTATAGTTTTGACATACATGTATCATCGTTAACAGTTTTACACCAGCTGAACTCTTGCGTTCAAGAAACGACAACAACGAAAAGTGTGTACTTGTTTTGTGCTGAAATGTATTATCTTTGCAAGATTTGACAAGTTTATTTGACTTAGGAGATATACTTGCTGGGTTAGACAAGTTTATTTGACTTAAGAGATATACTTGCTGGGTTAGACAAGTTTATTTAGCTTAAGAGATATATACTTGCTTGATTAGACAAGTTTATTTTATTGAAGAGATATACTTGCTGGATTAGACAAGTTTATTTTATTGAAGAGATATACTTGCTGGATTAGACAAGTTTATTTGACTTAAGAGATATACTTGCTGGATTAGACAAGTTTATTTTATTGAAGAGATATACTTGCTGGATTAAACAAGTTTATTTGACTTAAGAGATATACTTGCTGGGTTAGACAAGTTTATTTAGCTTAAGAGATATATACTTGCTTGATTAGACAAGTTTATTTTATTGAAGAGATATACTTGCTGGATTAAACAAGTTTATTTGACTTAGGAGATATACTTACGGGATTAAACAAGTTTATTTGACTTAAGAGATATACTTGCTGGGTTAGACAAGTTTATTTAGCTTAAGAGATATATACTTGCTTGATTAGACAAGTTTATTTTATTGAAGAGATATACTTGCTGGATTAGACAAGTTTATTTGACTTAAGAGATATACTTGCTGGATTAGACAAGTTTATTTTATTGAAGAGATATACTTGCTGGATTAGACAAGTTTATTTGACTTAAGAGATATACTTGCAGGATTAGACAAGTTTATTTAACTTAACAGATATACTTGCAGGATTAGACCAGTTTATTTAACTTAACAGATATACTTGCAGGATTAGACTAGTTTATTTAACTTAACAGATATACTTGCAGGATTAGACCAGTTTATTTAACTTAAGAGATATACTTGCAGGATTAGGCAAGTTTATTTAACTAAAGATATATACTTGCAGGATTAGACCAGTTTATTTAACTTAACAGATATACTTGCAGGATTAGACCAGTTTATTTAACTTAACAGATATACTTGCAGGATTAGACCAGTTGTTAGATGCTTTTTATTTGAAAGTGGGTTTGTTGAATCTGTCACTTTTGATATAACGCGAATGGATTCAATTTCTGAACAATGTAGTAATAAGTCAACTTGAACTTCCAACCAGGGGCACATCAACTAATGCCAAGACGGTATATAGTTCATTCAATTTATTTGACATCATACGGTTGACTAGCCGAACATTTAATTTTGACGACGGATGGTTGACTTTCCACCAGACAGCACACAACGTAAGTTTCATATTTAAAATTACAGTTAATTCGTTCCGTAAGATAATCTCTTAGGTAACGTCAGACTAGTTATACAGTGTTCATAACATGGCATCCAAGTAAACAAATGAGGCAGTTATATACGATATGTCAATCTTCCACTGTCCTATGACCTTGGCAATGACGGAGAACCTTGTCAGGTCTTCTATATCATATAATGTTCCGATACTACGTATCTCCTTTTAGTACTGGCCTCTTACTTCAATCAATGTGAAATAACAATAATACAATTTCCTGCCCACGACCTTCGTGGCATCATAGCTTAGATATAGCAAATACTTGAGTCACCTCTGCTTTGCGGGGTACGTATTCGTAACGGCCGAATACTGATTCATATCATAAAAATATATACCAAGCCAATCCTGGATAATCCTAACGTCGGAATCCGTCGGCTTTAAAATTCATACAATAAGTTCAAGTAGGACTCCATTTTGAACCAATACGTCATTGGTACAACTAGACGTCTACATGAGAACGAAATACATTATTATCTAAATCATACTTGCTTCTCTTCCCAAGAAAAAATCACCAGAATACTGTTGACCCGAGTCCTCATCTTCTTAACAGACGGACGGTCATACACAAGAATAAAATATACCCGCAACACGGGTTCGAACGCCACGAATCAATGGACTGATTCTTGGGCACTAAACTTCTCAACCCCAACTATGACGTAGACTGGTCTTTGGCAACACATGCGGGTGGGTGTCACGAGGAGCGAATGAGTTTGTATTTCGACTTTCTATACTCATTGTCGGCACAGACATCGTTTCTCAAACAGGCATGGAACATCCACCTGAAATGTTTTCACAAACACGCGGACATTACCTCAACAAACTATTAGGAGTAAAGCAACAGACGTCGCGGGTGTGTTTACACAAAGCCAGTAATACCCAAGTATTATTTTGGTTAGTAATAGAACATATTGTGCAGTCGGCGACAGAAGGCCAAGTAATTTTACAATGCGTCTGGTGGTCAGTCGTTCAGACAAAGTAATATTGAATTAAAGGAGACACAAAGTCGGGGCGAAAGTAAATAGGAAAGAATAAATAACAACATAAAAGGAGTGTGAATACGAAATTATAACGAGACGATAACAACACTGCACATGCCCCAAAAGACGACGCAGACAGATTGTCTGGGAGAGGAAAAACAAGAAAACGATAATAGCAAAATATTACCGGAAATTTTGCACAGTAATAAGGACTGAATGTCTGACGAAAGGAAAACAAACGAAATTTCACATGACACCAGAAGGGACCCGAAAAATCGCCAGCGGCGATTAGGACCAAATATAACCAGGAGAAACGTATCACTCGGCATTGCAAAAAAACTGCAGTCCGCCAACATACTTGGGGGTTCTAGATTTCACAAGAAAGAATCAAGACGTGTGTCAGTGAAATTCTTATATGGAAACCAAGGTTAGTGTAATATAGTTTGTACATTATTATTATACATCTATCTTAACTTCAGTCAGATAATATATACATATTTTCCATAAATATAACACTGTAAATATCAGTCACGTTTATTATAATATTATATTTTATACTCATAAGTACAGGTTGCAATAAACACCATGAGAGAATTATGATATTTATAAAATTACACAGTTTCCAGTAACTATAACGAAGTAAATACAAGACACTTTTATTTTGCCTCTTACATTACATGTTAAACGTGCAGTAAACATCGCGCAGCCATTCATTATAGTGATAAGATTTCACATACAAGAACATACTACAGGCGTAGCATAGTTTACGGGATACTTACAAGGGGTTCATTATTTTATCCATCACAGTGGTAGAGACAGGGACCATTTGAGATACTCATCCTTCGTCTACTACGTTGTTGGCGTTAAATTACGGGACAAGCTACATGAGTAGGGCCAAACAGAAATACTGCGACGACACGCATCTCACAGATATTTTAACGGCAACAAACCTACCAACAAAGACGGGGATTTTAGAAAAGAACTTGCCAGGCGGCGGAGGGACTTTCTACTAAACAATCACCCACACAGAAAAGTAATCCGCAATTACGTAGAATAAGGGATGCGTTACTAAAGAGCTGTCTACGTGAATTAATGATCTGAAGTGGCAGTAGCCAACGGACGATTTTTACAACAAGTGCCTTTGAGAAATTTAATGATCAGAAGTTACAGTAGCAAACGGACGATTGTACAACAAGTGCCTTTGAGAAATTTAATGATCAGAAGTTGCAGTAGCAAACGGACGATTGTACAACAAGTGCCTTTGAGAAATTTAATGATCAGAAGTTGCAGTAGCAAACGGACGATTGTACAACAAGTGCCTTTGAGAAATTTAATGATCAGAAATTGCAGTAGCAAACGGACGATTTTACAAGTGCTTTGAGAAATCTTGATCGGACGTGGCAAGAGCCGACAGACGATTTTGTAAACCAAGTGCCTACAAAATTTATCGAGATCCTAAATTACATGCAGTAATGGACAGATTCTCCCCGTAAAACTGATGCGCAAACAAATTCAACTATATGCCAGATTTCACCATCATCACCACCTGATGAAAATATATTCACCACACATGGACATCTGCATATCAGACGAAGTCCCCACCGCATAACATTGTTTCAACACAACCTATGAATAAGCCACCGCAGCCGCTCGTGGCATTGTCAACATTAGCATTGTGAAGAACAAAAGACCAGGCTATCGACACCTGACGAAAGTAAGGGGACCGTCCAATGTTATTACAGGCAGACAAAGACTTGTCCAGTGTATACAAATACCCAGAGTTTTATTGACAGTCAGTCAGAGACCCGAACAAGATATCCTTTTAGGCAGTAGTTAAGATAATTTAAATTCATCATCATCACATAGTGTATACTTTAGATTCAGTTGTGTATTTTGCATTAACTAATATCTTTCTTCACAGTGATAGTTAATGCCATTCCTAGTTGCATTTGTATTAGTGTAATTGAATGTTGTTATATTTCAGTAAGTTAATAAATGTTGTAGTTGTGTTTACCAACACATGTTATTACATATATAGAGAAGGAAAGAAAGTGTGCGAAAGAGACATACTATTCTTCCTTTCTTCCGCTTCTGTTCACTCAGTGTAATAAGGAAGGTGGGGGCTCGTTAGCAATATAATATAGAGAGAGGGGGATAGAGTGGTAGGAGTTATAGTGTCACGAGATCCAGAACCACTGGGACTGTCTGGGGGGAATTTATTAAAGAGTCTTACATTCGCCTTCTTCACTCCTGCTGCATATTCCCAACCGGTTGCCAGGCAAATCTGAGCCATTGACAAGGCCGGCACCACACCGATAACTCTCTTTGGTTACCCTTCGGGATAACCCTGTGACAGTGGGGTAACCCAATACTCGCATAAGTGCACAATCGTGCGCTACGAAAATCAAACTCACCAATAATACTTACTATCCTGTAAGTCGGTGCGTAAAGTTTATTACAGAGGTAGGACCACATATTAATAAATATGCGACTACCCTCATCTGTAAACGACTGTAAAGGCCTACGAAAAGGGCTCTACAGATTCCTTACCAATCCCCCCAAAAAAATTAATTATATTAATTTTTTTTCTTTACTACTCGACACTAGAGGTGATTCAAGTGTACATTATCATATAATAATACTATAGCATGACATAGAATCATCAAACATAAATATGAAATTTAAGTTAACTCAAATAAACAAAAGGTATGCACAAAAGCATACATCCACAATTGACCACCTTTGGTACAATGTGGTAAATGAAATAAAATCGCATATAGAAATAATGAATTAAACCGAATAGAAACGCAAAATGACAAGAAATGTAAAAACCAATGAATAAACCGAAAAGTGATGGATATGGCTTAAAAATGACAAGTGAAAAAAAATGAAAGAATACAATTTAAACACGTGTAGAGAACAACACACTTAACTGTGTCTAAACGTTCCTTTGTGGTACTAATAAAAGTGCAAATGTTAAATCACTGTCCTTACCGAGTGATAAATATTAAATGTTTACCATTAAATATTTCATAGTGATCCAAATTAATACTTATACTCATTAACTAAGTATCAACGGTTACTAATCTACCGAATTATTTATTTTAAAAACAAATTAACAATGTCATTAAATTTCGTAGATTAAGAAAGTTCCATTGTCCTGTTAGGAAACCGTAAAATAATACTAGGTTCCGTTCCATGAAAAACCAACCAAGTGTTCACAATGTTATTTCAGTGAGAAAATATTGTCTGGTTTTATTCAACGTTATTCTCTCTTCAATATCCTGAGTGAGTAAATGTTATTTTCACAACGATAGTCATATATCTTAACGTTCCATGTTATTTTGATACATAAGCATTGTAGATTTCACTTGACTGAATGTTAATGACTCTTGTCATAGAGGTATCACACGTAAAAAGTTACAATAGACGAACTGTCAGTGTCGAAGTTCAGTTATCTGCAGTGTGTAGCTGTTAATGTGATTCGTTAGGACATCTCGACAAAACGTCTGCGAGAACATTCTGTGTGCCAAGTATGGATCGAATCGTGAAACTATATGGTTGAAGAGCGATCGCATACCTAGTAGATTTGGCAGATTTCACGTCCTTTGTGTTGAGAGCAGTAAGCGCTTTTTGATCTGATTCCACAATAAAGTGTGATCCAAGCAGATATCTCTGGAGTTTAGTTATTGACCAAACAAGTCCGAGAAGTTCCTTATCTAAAACTGAGTAATTTTGTTCAGTCGGAGTTAACTTCCTTGATACATAGAGAACTGGATGCAAGGTGCCATTATATTCTTGTAGTAAGACGCTTCCCACGCCGAAATTAGAAGCATCGCTGCGTAAGACAAATGGTAAATTCGCATTAGGCAACCTTAAAACAGGAGCATCCGAAAAAAAATTCTTTATGGTATCCAACGCGATTTGATGTTAGCTGCACCTTTCCTAAGTAATGAAGAGAAAGGAGCAGTAATGGACGAAAGATGTGGTATGAATTTCCCATAGTATTGTACTAGTCCTAATAGAGATCGCACTTGTTTCTTTGTTTTAGGTGTGGAGATATTAAGGATTTAAGAGACATTACTGTCCTCTGTATATAACATACCGCGACCAATACGGTGACCCCAAAAAAAAAAAAAAACGTGGAAACCCACAAATGCCTTTGATGGCTTAGCAGTTAAGTTATGATTTTGTAACGTGGACAGTAATGGGTTTAATCCTTCTATATGTTCTTCCCATGAGTCACTGAAAAGACAAATGGCATCTATGTACGCAATGACATTGGGATGATGAGATAGAATTCGACGCATCATGCGTACGAACGTGGCAGGAGCGTTGACTAACCCGAAAGGCATAAAATTCCATTGGAATAGGCCCCGGGGAGTCGAGAAAGCAGTGAGTGGCTTTGCCCTTTCTGTCAATGGTACTTGCCAATAGCCCTTTGACAGATCAAACTTAGAGAAGAAAGTAGAATGTGATAATTTTACTAATAAATCTTCTAAAAGTGGCAAAGGTTCTGCGTCAAATTGTGTGACTTTATTTAATTTTCTGTAGTCTACACATAGACGAATGTTATTATCTTTCTTTCTAATTATCACCATAGATGAAGCATATGGTGACAACGATGGCTTAATTATGTTGGATGGGTTTGAAAAAAAATCGAAAAAAGGTGATTCGTCTTACGAGGACAAAAGACAAAGAAAATAGTCTACGTTACGGCCACAAGGCCTTCGTCAGGAAAGGAAAGAAAGTGAAGGCTAGATAGGACACATAAAAACTAAATAAAATAAAAACTGGGTACTTCCCTGAAGGCAAGAACCGAAATTCTATCAAAATCGCTGTCTGTTTGTAAGCGCGTGGCTGAACAGAAAAAATGACTTCCGCCGCCGGATGTACACAATGCATACTAAGAAACTAAAAAAACGAAACCGGAAAATAAACTACCCAACGTGATAAAAGTGGGGACTGGAAATAGAAGGGGACAGAATGAGTGGGAGATAAATAAATATGAAATAAAAAAATGTATATGGCATACAAATAGAAGAATAGGATAAGAGTGGAAAGAGTAAAATAGAGCAAGAGAGGAGAGGGTGACCTCAGACAAAGGTGTGAAAAGTGTTGAGACCGGCTGGTTTTAGACACCCCATGCGGTGGATAAGACGGTTCTCAAGCTGTTCTCGGCTGGCAGTGTCAGAGGAGCAGGATCGGATCGCTGTGACCTGGATGTCGATGGGACCATGGTGGTCAGGACCATTGAAGTGTATAGCAACTGGTGTGGACTTTTGCTGAGCGATGTCATTTAAGTGCTGGCTGAATCTGTCCCCAAGTCGTTTGCCTGTTTGGCCAATATAAGTTTTGCAGCAACGTTTACATATGATCGTATAAATGACATTGCGCGATTCACACGTGAAGCTACTAGTGATGGTGTACGTAGCCTTAGGAAAGGACACCTTCTGGGTTGATATGACATACTTGCACGTGTTGCATCGTGTCCGACCACAGGGTAGTGTGCCAAAGTGAGTGGCATTCTCCTTTGGGAGACGGCTGTGAACAAGAAGATCCTTCAAGTTCTTGTCACGTCTATATGCCACCAAAGGTGCTTCACTGAATACTTTTTGGGTCAGAGGCTCAGCTTGGAGGATAGGGAGGTGGCGGAAAAGGATCTGTTTGACAGTAGTACTGTGAGGGTGATGGGTCAAGATTAATTTGACTCTATCCGAAGTGGATTTATGGTGAGGTTTGAGGGCCTCCAGACGAGAGATGGGGAGCACACGTTGGAGAGCAGAGGTGAGAACATGTTCTGGATAAAGTCTGTTACGGAAGAAATCCAACATCTCATTTGCTCGTAAGTGGAAGTCATCGTCGTCTTGGCATAAACGGCGGAGGCGGAGAAGTTGTGAAAAAGGAAGGGAGTCACGACAGGCCCGAGGATGAGAAGAGGTATACAGGAGGTAGCTGTGGGCATCTGTCGGCTTGTAGTATACTGAGGTATTAAGGCCGGAGGGCGTGATAGAAATAGTAATGTCAAGGAAGTTGACAGATACTGTGGAGACGAGGGAGGTGAACTTGATGGTGGGGTGAAAGTGGTTCACAAAGTCGATGAAGCGGTGTAAATCAGTCTCAGACATATCTGTGAGACCTATGCCATCATCGATATATCTGCGGTAAAACCCAGGGAAAGGACCGGAGTATTGTTGCCATATCTGATGCTCCAAGTGGCCCATGAATAGACAGGCATAGCTGGGACCCATCTTCGTTCCCATGGCAACACCACTAATTTGGTCAAAAAAACTGACCATTGAATTCAAAGGAATTCAGTTGAAGGACCAGTTCAGCAAGACGGAGAAGAGTGACAGTGGATATAGAAGGGCAAGTGCGTTGGTCCAGAAAAAACTGAAGAGCTCGGAGACCATCAGAGTGGGGAATAGAGGTATACAGAGAGCAGACGTCCAGCAAGAAAAGACGGTAGGAGCGGTCTGCTGGGAGTCGGATAGAGGAGAAAGTTGTAAGAGCGTGATTGGTGTCTTTGATGAAGGAGGGAAGATTCTCAACGATAGGCTGGAAAATGCTATCGAGGAAGTCAGAAATGTGTTCAGTAGGACAAGAACAGGCTGAGACAATAGGTCTTCCAGGGTTTTCGATCTTGTGAATTTTGGGAAGCATGTAGAATACAGGCTTGCCCAAAGAGCTGTCATGAATCCTAAGATGAGATGCTTCGGGAGGAAGATCATTACTAGTGATAAGCTGTTTAATCGTGTTGTGTACAATGCGATTGTTAGAGACAGTCGCATCGCTGGTCCTGGACCTGTAAAAAGTGCCATTGGTCAACTGGTTTTTACCTTCACTTAGGTACAAGTCCTTCTGCCAGACGACAATGGCTCCTCCCTTGTCAGCCGGTTTGATGACAATGTCGTCTCTACGGCGAAGAAGGGAGAGAGCACCAGACTCCGCCGAAGTGAGATTGGAATAATGCAATCTACGAGGGCGGAGCTGCTGAATGTCATGGATGGTGTTCTTGATATACAGGTCCAGGGCATGAGAGGCTCCAGGTTTAGGTGTAAAGGGAGGTTTAGTAGAGTCAGAAAAGCGTGCGAAGATGTCGGATTCAGCCTGAGACTGCGGAGTGCTGTCTTTCTCTCTAAAATGGAGCTTCAGCCTCATGCGACGGTGAAACCGATGAACATCCTGGAGGAGATTGTATTGGTCTAGGGTCGGACGAAGAGGAACAAATTTTAGGCCCTTACTGAGAACAGAGCGCTCTCCCTCAGAGAGGGGTAGATCTGGGGGGATGCAGACTACCTGAGTGCATGATGGAGTGGAAGATGGAGGGGTAGCTATGGGGGTAGGGATGAGACGGGATAGTTTATGGTGTTTAGACGTGGAAAGGAACTCATGCAGCTGCCGGTTCAGTGTGTGGATAGTGGTGCGTACCATAGAATAGAAAGGGAAGTTGTTGGAGGTGAGACAACGTAAGCGAAGCAGAAGCTGGGTCTGTAGGGCACTGAGGTCTGATAAAAGGCGGGAGTGACTGGCGGCCACTACGCGCATACGTTGAAAGCCACATCTGGTCTCAATTCGTTGTAGGAGACGTTGTTCCCTAGGATTGAGTGTACCAGCAGATGGATGAAAATTGGAAGAAAATCCATTAGGAAGAATTTTGTGGTGGAAGCAGGTGTGAATAAAGTGGAGATGAGAGGTGAATCTAGTTTTCTTGAAAGTAACGAACGCAAAGTCAATAGCGACACGGGATATATCAGGAGGTAGGGAGCTAAAGCTGGTGGTAACTGACACACGGAGCGAGTTGATAAAATATTTCAGAGAGGGCATAGTGGGGAAAAGTGTAAAAAGTGAAATAAATAAAATATAAAACGCTGAAACAGTAAATAAATAGGGTAGATTGCGGTAGGCTAATATAAGGTATGAAGGAAGAATAGGGAAATACGAAAATAAATAGGTGAATAGGATATAAAATACTGAGAAAAGGCGATAGGATAGGATCAGGGAGATAAGCAGGATAGGTAGATAGAGATACGAGATAACAGAGACACGGTGCAGTCAAAAAAAAATATATATATAATCGAGGAAGTGGAGGGGAACTGCGGTAAGACGTGGAATACGATGGATGGGTTTGAAAAAAAAATCGAAAAAAGGTGATTCGTCTTACGAGGACAAAAGACAAAGAAAATAGTCTACGTTACGGCCACAAGGCCTTCGTCAGGAAAGGAAAGAAAGTGAAGGCTAGATAGGACACATAAAAACTAAATAAAATAAAAACTGGGTACTTCCCTGAAGGCAAGAACCGAAATTCTATCAAAATCGCTGTCTGTTTGTAAGCGCGTGGCTGAACAGAAAAATGACTTCCGCCGCCGGATGTACACAATGCATACTAAGAAACTAAAAAACGAAACCGGAAAATAAACTACCCAACGTGATAAAAGTGGGGACTAGAAATAGAAGGGGACAGAATGAGTGGGAGATAAATAAATATGAAATAAAAAAAATGTATATGGCATACAAATAGAAGAATAGGATAAGAGTGGAAAGAGTAAAATAGAGCAAGAGAGGAGAGGGTGACCTCAGACAAAGGTGTGAAAAGTGTTGAGACCGGCTTAATCGAAGCATCTCATCGAATTCCTTTTCGACCTTATCTCTAAAGTGTAAAGGTATGGGATATGGACGAATACGGATAGGTGTTTCATCAGTTAGAAGGATATCATGTTGAATAGCTGACGTATGACCTGGAATGTCAGTGAGAACCTTATCATACGTTTGGAGTAGTGATGAAACTTGCTGTCGTTGATCAGTCAAAAGAGAAGAAGAAATAGTGACATCATTCCAGTTTTCCGTGGAATGAAGAGGTACAACTGGTATGGGCAATTGTACATCTTGAAAAGAAGACTCTTCTTCTTGTATAACTGACAAATTAGTATAGTTGTGAATGTGAGGGGTAGGATCGTCAGTCGCTTGAAATACTGATTGTAAATAATCAGGACGTGAATAATATTCTTTCAACATGTTAATGTGAAAGGTTTTGTGTTTTCCGTTAATATCGACGATGTAGTCGACATCGGATATTCTTGAGATGATCCTAAAAGGACCTCTCCATGTGATAAGTAGACGATTGTTATGCGAAGGCAGTAAAACAAAAGCCTCGTCACCAGGAATAAGCTGGCGAAGACGTCTATACCGATTTGCAAATAGACGAGCTTTTTCTTTAGACTCTTCGGATGATGCAGTAGCTAACCTACAGGCATCTATTATTCTCTTTCTTAAAGAGATGACATATTCATATGAGGATTGAGTTTCCTCAGGTATATTATCTTCAACCAATAAATCATGGATTAAAGACATAGGTCCGCGTGGTTGTATGCCAAAAACCAACTGGAAGGGAGAAAACCCTGTGGCTTGGTTTTGCACCTCGCGATACGCGAAGAGAGCAGCGGGTAGGACCCGGTCACACTCCTGAGAGTGATCTTGAGTCATCTTACCCAACAACTGCTTAAGTGTCCTATTCTGTCTCTCAATTAACCCATTGGACATTGCATGGTATATTGAACTGAGAGATCTATCTATACCCAATGTCTTCATAACCTGTGACATGGATTCGGAAATAAACTGGACACCATGATCCGATAGGATCTTACGCGGAAATCCAATGCGTGAAAAGATCAGCATTAAAGCTTCTGCAACACTGGCAGATGAGGTGTTCTTAAGAGGTATGGCCTCAGGCTAACGCGTACACATATCGATACAAGTAAGAATATGTGTATGTCCTCTTGCAGATGGCAATATAGGACCAATGATGTCGATCGCCATTTTATCAAATGGTCTAATAGGTATGTCCGCAGCTGTTATAGGATCATCATGATATGGACCCCTTACTTTAACTTCCTGACATGTCACGCAGGAACGACAATAGAGATTAACATCCCTATGAATGCCAGGCCAATAGAATGCGGATAGCACTCTAGATTTGGTTCGCGAAAACCCCATGTGACCTGCACATTGAGAATCATGAGCATGTCGTAATATTCTGGGTCTCATAGAAGACGGGACCAGAATTTGTGAACGCACCAATGAATCTGTTTCTCTTATTAATCTAACTAAAATACCTTTTTTTAAGAGCAAATTGGTGTCTAGACTTTGCAATTGTGTTGTTATTATTTCTCTTAGTCGCCAATTTAAAAAATCTCTGCAAAGAATTATCATTCTTTTGTAAATTAGCAAACAGCTCCCTTGAAATAGGAGAATCATCATCATTACTATTATGAACCGTAGGTTCAGAAGTTGATTCACGCGACAATTCAGTAGCTTGCGCTCTGGTAACCACTGCATTTGCAGCATGAATATGTCGCTTTTCCCATTCATTAATCTGCTCTGGTGTACACTCTTTTATACCGTGTATACAACCAAGTATCACATCGCTAACTGGATTCTGCAGAAGACAGGCATGGATCTTCCCTGAAAAGAAAGGTGTATGTAAGTTAATGATGGCTGTAGGGAAGGTTTCCACAGTTCCCCCGAATGTGACACACTTGACCACGTTGCCAGTGGCAAAGGAGGGGTCGATCAGAGAGTTCCGCACTCCGACAGTACTGCAGCCTGAATCAAACAAAATAGAGCAAGGAATCGAGTTGACATATCCTTTGTTAAATCTTAAACAACCCTTTCCGTGGTGAACTGATGCAGAAGTAGCTGTACAAACTGCTGGTAGACTTGGTAAAATGTGCCTGCATCGCAGCGTCGTGATCGCCTTGGGCTGGAATAGCGTTGAGCATTCTTGACATGTCTTTACCTGCTCTAGATCGATACAAGACATAGCGTTATGTTGATTAACATTATTATCATTATCTTTGTTAGTTTGTGATTCAATTGAAGCAACATTTGAATGTTGTCGTGGCCTGCTCGACGATCTATCTCTACGTCGCGATCGAATTTGACTGTTGTCATTAAAATTGCTATAATTACTGTTTCTGCCATCATTAAAATTTGGATGAGTCCGCCAATGAAAGTTATCACTGTTGTGATGTTGGCGAAATGACTTATTCATAAATCTATTTCTATTTTCAGGATGATATGATTGAGATCTCCAATGTTGTTTATTATTATTACCTTGATTATATTTAGGATTGTTGTTAATAAAATCTCGAGATCTGTGAGATTGCCCCCATGATACATTAAATGGAGCAGACTGTTGGTATTGTTTCCCCTTTTGAAAATGACTAAAGTTGAAATTATTATTACTTCCCCTTTGAAAATTTCTATCGCTACTCATCGAACGATTTCTAGGGAAATTGTTTTGTTGCATAGCAAAAGCAACGGGTAAATCGTCCTTAAGCTGCGCATTGCTGACATCCATGTTAGGATGAGCGGTGCAGAAATGTTTACAATGTTCTGACATTTCTTTTATATTACCAGGCTTACGTTCATGTAGAAACGCAAGAAATGCAGGACTTACTGCCGATAAAACTTTGTCTCGTAATAATAAGTCGAAAATACCATCATACGATTTCTCTACCTTGGATAGTTCAATCCATCTTTCCAAGGTAAGACGTATTTGAGACAGAAAATCATCAAAATTCTTGCTAGATTGTGGGAGCATAGACTTGAACTTCGTTCTGTATTGATCTTCTGTCATTTGAAATTTGTTTAGAAGAGCGGCCCTAAGAGCATCGTAATCATTTTTATCTATAGAGCTAGTAGTGTGATAAACAGCCATTGCCTCTCCTGTTAGTAATCTGGATAAGTGGGTGCAATATAATGATTTATCCAAGTTGTACGACCGACATGTAGCCTCAAATCTGTCCAAAAAAAATATCACATCGTCGGATGGTGGAGTAAACTTTGGCAATTTGAGATGAACCTCTCTAAAATTCTCATGTCTAGATGAAGACTGGCCTTCCTGAGTCTTTTGTGTATTACATTCACTTGACAATCTTATTCTATCAAATTCCAATTCGGCAAGTTTCAAATCATGCTGACGTTTCTTATCATTCTCGTCTATCTCAAGCTGAAGTCTTTTTGCATTTTGTTCAGCTATTAATCTTCTTTCTTCCATTTCCTTTTGTTTAACTTCAATCTCCTTTTGCTTAACTTCCATTTCAATTTTAAGTAGTCTTTTCTTTTCTGCAACATCAAATCTAAATTTTTCTTCAGCCTCAAATTTTTTCTGTTCGGACTCACGCTGAAATCGTTTCTCTTCTAATTCAGCGGCTAATCTCATTTTTTTCTCATCTTCCTCCGCCATAAATTTCCTCTTCTTTTCATCTTCCTCGGCTGCTAGTTTCATTTTTTTCTCATTTTCCGCAGCACGTTTCTCTTCTAATTCAGCGGCCAATCTCATTTTTTTCTCATTTTCATCAGCCTCAAATCTCAAATTTTCCAATCTTAATTTCTCAGCTTCTAATCTTTGAGATTCCAACCTTTGAGACTCTTTGTATTCTGTCATAGCAAATGATCTAATCTCTTCCGGAGGTATATTAAGCGCCTTAGCCTGCTTAATAAAATAGTCTAAGGTAGACATTATTCAAAATTATTCTGAAATACTTCTACACAAAAGTGTTACTACACCAAGTGGTCTTCGTTCCTGTCCAAGAACGGTAAATTCAAGTCATATAATAGGCAATTATATTAATAATTAATAAAGTAATTTATGCAATGAAATGTTATGAAAGCAATAACGTGACAGACAATAGGTACAATACTGACACGACACGATAATCAAAGACAAATGAAAACAGTCGCAGAAATCCAATAAAAATAAAATGTGAAACTAAAATGGAATGTCGTAAAGAATTACGATGATAACTGCGATCAAATACTAAACAATACAATTGACAAGACAGTGTAAAAACATATGTTTTGTAAAAAACTGAACGAAAGTCAGGTTAGAAAGACAATAATCCCATACAAGATACATTATAAAACTAAGGTACGAATAAAAATAACTACCAAAAACAACAATTAAAACTTGACGCTACAACTAAAACAGTCAGGTGTCACAGACTACCAGACACAGTGGACCTAAAATCCTTCTATGCTCACGCATAGGAACATTCCACTGAGGGAAGTCTGCAAAACAATTCCTATAGAACACTCAAGACGGACCTGTGGTGAAACTGGTATTTTTCCGTCCTAAGTCGCCATTCCCAACCTCCCACGATAAACATCAAACATAGAACATGCAACATGAATAAAGAAGTAGTGGACATATTACTAAGCCAAGGCACAGCTAAACGTAAAACGGTGTAATAACAACACGACGTTTTTACTTATCTCAACCGGCTAAAAAAAAGGATATCCCTCGCATCCGGGACTGTATGCATGAGCCTTGTAAGAACAATGTATGTAACACTATGATAGTGTCCGATGTTGCAGCTTAGAGATGATGTCCAACGTCGTCCTTGACCTTCAGATAACTGTCGTCTTGATTCCACGTGTATGTAGACGTGTCTTTTCGAAAATCGAAGTATTATGCTTCAACCGATGTATTTGACTTTGAGTACGTTCCCTGCTTGAAAATCGTAATTTCCAAATCACGCTGGTTCCACCATTTCTGTTAGATGCTTTTTATTTGAAAGTGGGTTTGTTGAATCTGTCTACTTTTGATATAACGCGAATGGATTCAATTTCTGAACAATGTAGTAATAAGTCAACTTGAACTTCCAACCAGGGGCACATCAACTAATGCCAAGACGGTATATAGTTCATTCAATTTATTTGACATCATACGGTTGACTAGACGAACATTTAATTTTGACGACGGATGGTTGACGTTCCACCAGACAGCACACAACGTAAGTTTCATATTTAAAATTACAGTTAATTCGTTCCGTAAGATAATCTCTTAGGTAACGTCAGACTAGTTATACAGTGTTCATAACATGGCATCCAAGTAAACAAATGAGGCAGTTATATACGATATGTCAATCTTCCACTGTCCTATGACCTTGGCAATGACGGAGAACCTTGTCAGGTCTTCTATATCATATAATGTTCCGATACTACGTATCTCCTTTTAGTACTGGCCTCTTACTTCAATCAATGTGAAATAACAATAATACAATTTCCTGCCCACGACCTTCGTGGCATCATAGCTTAGATATAGCAAATACTTGAGTCACCTCTGCTTTGCGGGGTACGTTTTCGTAACGGCCGAATACTGATGCATATTATAAAAATATATACCAAGCCAATCCTGGATAATCCTAACGTCGGAATCCGTCGGCTTTAAAATTCATACAATAAGTTCAAGTAGGACTCCATTTTGAACCAATACGTCATTGGTACAACTAGACGTCTACATGAGAACGAAATACATTATTATCTAAATCATACTTGCTTCTCTTCCCAAGAAAAAATCACCAGAATACTGTTGACCCGAGTCCTCATCTTNTCTTAACAGACGGACGGTCATACACAAGAATAAAATATACCCGCAACACGGGTTTTTGAATTGCCACGAATCAATGGACTGATTCTTAGGCACTAAACTTCTCCACCCCAGCTATGACGTAGACTGGTCTGTGGCAACCCATGTGGGTGGGGTAACCCGATACTCGCATAAGTGCACAATCGTGCGCTACGAAAAATCAAACTCACCATAATACTTTGACTATCCTGTAAGTCGGTGCGTAAAGTTTACGTAAAAGGTAGGACCACATATTAATAAATATGCGACTACCCTCATCTGTAAACGACTTTGTAAAGGCCTACGAAAGGGGAACTCTACACCTGAGTTTATTTAACTTAACAGATATACTTGCAGGATTAGACCAGTTTATTTAACTTTAAAGATATACTTGCAGGATTAGACCAGTTTATTTAATTAAGAGATATACTTGGGATTAGGGGAATTTATTTAACTAAAATACTATATACTTTTAAAGAAAAGAAAACATTTGACCATTTTATTTGGAAAAGAAGGTTAACGATATACTTGTCAGGATTAGACCAGTTTATTTAACTTAACTTATATACTGTAAACGACTGTAAATTGGCCTACGAAAAATCTCTACATCTCAGTTTATTTAACTTAAAGATTTACTAAGGTTAACCCGTTTATTTAACTTAACACAATTTTGGTACTTGCAGGATTAGACCAGTTTATTTAATTCGTTTAAGAGATTATACTTGCAGTTAGGCAAGTTTATTTAAAAAACACGTTGTTTAAAGAATTAGACCATTCTTATTTATTTAACTGTTAAAAGCATACTTGCAGATTGACCAGTTTTGGAATGTCGTAAAATAATTTACGATGATAACTGCGATCAAATACAAACAATCCACAATTGACAAGACAGTGTAAAAACATATGTTTTGTAAAAAAAGAAAACGAAAAGTCTGGAAAAGACAATTAATCCCATACAAGACAATACATTATTAAAAACTAAGGTACGAATAATTGATAACTACAAAAACAAATTTTAAAACTTGACGCTACAACTAAAACAGTCAGGTTCACCACTACCAGGGTGTTAGTGGAAGCTTATAAAAAGATATGCTACACGCAAGGAACATTCCACTGAGGGAAGTTGCAAAACAATTCTATAGAACACTCAATGACGGACCTGTGGTGAAAACTGATATTTTTTCCTAAGTCGCCATTCCAACCTCCCACGATAAAATCTCAAACATGAACTGCTATATGTTGAATGATGCTTGAAGACCACCCTGGGGACAATTACTAAGCCAAGGCACAGGAGTAAATTGTTGGGAAAAAAGGTGGAATAACAACACGACGTTTTTACTGGACACAAATGGCTGTAAAAAAAGTTGTGGATATGTTTCACGCATGCCGGGACTGTATGCATGAGCCTTGTAAGAAAACAATGTATGTAACACTATGATAGTGTCCGATGTTGCAGCTTAGAGATGATGTCCAAACGTCGTCCTTGACTGACAGATAACTGTCGTTTGATTCAACGTGTATGTAGAAAACCTTTTCGAAATATCGAAGTATTATGCTTCAACCGATGTATTTGACTTTGAGTACGTTCCCTGAAGAAAATCGTAATTTCCAAAAAAACACGCCTGGTTCCACCAAGTTGAATGTTAGATGCTTTTTATTTGAAAGTGGGTTTGTTGAATCTGTCTACTTTTGATATAACGCGAATGGATTCAATTTTTCTGAACAATGTAGTAATAAGTCAACTTGAACTTCCAACCAGGGGCACATCAACTAATTTTGCCAAAGACGGTATTCCTTCATTCAATTTATTTGACATCATACGGTTGCACTAGACGATATTTAATTTTTGACGACGGACGGTTGACGTTCCACCAGACAGTACACAACGTAAGTTTCATATTTAAAATTACAGTTAATTCGTTCCGTAAGATAATCTCTTAGGTAACGTCAAACTAGTTATACAGTGTTCATAACATGGCATCCAAGTAAACAAATGAGGCAGTTATATACGATATGTCAATCTTCCACTGTCCCATGACCTTGGCAATGACGGAGAACCTTGTCAGGTCTTCTATATTTTCCGATACTACGTATCTCCTTTTAGTACTGGCCTCTTACTTCAATCAATGTGAAATAACAATAATACAATTTCCTGCCCACGACCTTCGTGGCATCATAGCTTAGATATAGCAAATACTTGAGTCACCTCTGCTTTGCGGGGTACGTATTCGTAACGGCCGAATACTGATTCATATCATAAAAATATATACCAAGCCAATCCTGGATAATCCTAACGTCGGAATCCGTCGGCTTTAAAATTCATACAATAAGTTCAAGTAGGACTCCATTTTGAACCAATACGTCATTGGTACAACTAGACGTCTACATGAGAACGAAATACATTATTATCTAAATCATACTTGCTTCTCTTCCCAAGAAAAAATCACCAGAATACTGTTGACCCGAGTCCTCATCTTCTTAACAGACGGACGGTCATACACAAGAATAAAATATACCCGCAACACGGGTTCGAACGCCACGAATCAATGGACTGATTCTTGGGCACTAAACTTCTCAACCCCAGCTATGACGTAGACTGGTCTTTGGCAACACATGTGGGTGGGGTAACCCAATACTCGCATAAGTGCACAATCGTGCGCTACGAAAATCAAACTCACCAATAATACTTACTATCCTGTAAGTCGCTGCGTAAAGTTTACTAAAGAGGTAGGACCACATATTAATAAATATGCGACTACCCTCATCTGTAAACGACTGTAAAGGCCTACGAAAAGGGCTCTACACCAGTTTATTTAACTTAACAGATATACTTGCAGGATTAGACCAGTTTATTTAACTTAACAGATATACTTGCAGGATTAGACCAGTTTATTTAACTTAAGAGATATACTTGCAGGATTAGGCAAGTTTATTTAACTAAAGATATATACTTGCAGGATTAGACCAGTTTATTTAACTTAACAGATATACTTGCAGGATTAGACCAGTTTATTTAACTTAACAGAAATACTTCTATGGCACGCGCATCAAACAGCCTCTGACAACTAAGTCCAAGCTCCCGGCCTTCACGTGTGGCTCAATTTGAGCCCGGCGGAACTGTTTCCACTGACGGGAGAAGGGGCAAAGGCGAGCGACTGGCGCCTTAAAACCAGCAGCTTCGGGCAGATAGGGCTCGTGATCCTTGGTTGGTAGCTTATCTAAGAGAAGGAACTCTGAATTCAAACCACCGCTGCCTTGCGGGAATATCCATTTATGGAATTGGCTTCGGGAGTAAACCCTGAGGATAAATCCGGAGTCGGAGTCCCTAAGGCAGTCTAATGTCGATTCGACATTATTCTGGCAACTCCTGCGACATGGCTGGTACCAAACTGTATCGGCTACTGCCGTTCCTTTGGATCTACCGGCTGTGTGGAGAGGGGGGAACATGCTGCATGGGCAACAGCTTGATCTCCATATAACTGTGCCCAAGCTCGCGCCCTGGAGAGGACACTCCAGCTTCACCCTATAGGTGTCGGCAAAACACGGGAAGTAGCAGTTACCGGTTATAAGCATTTTGCCCAATTGGCGTAGGGCATGGCGCCAGGGGCTACTTCCGACAGTGGGAGAGGTTCTAGGATCTCACTGGACAGCTACCGCCCGCTTCAAGCTGGGCAGCCCCCAGTCAATAAGGTGTTGTCCCGCCACTGTCTGCTTTCCCCATTGGGTGCATGGGGAATTAGGGTCAAACCCGAACTGTGGACAGAAAATTTTGCACCAAGCAATTATCGAAAAAAATAGAAATAAGCAAACTCTCAGATTGGGATGCTGGAACGTCCGGACTATGTTGACTGGACTATCCGAAAACCTACAGGATGTAAACGATGTAAGGAAGACAGCCATAATTAATGATGAGCTTAAACGACTTCAGGTGGATATAGCTGCACTTCAGGAAACGCGCCTGGCGGGCTCTGGAACGGTGAGCGAGAAGGACTACACATTTTATTGGCAAGGGAAAGATCTTAATAAAGCTAGAGAATACGGAGTAGGTTTTGCGGTCAAAAAATCGCTAACTAAAATGGTTGAACCAGGCGAGAATGGATCAGAACGCCTGTTAACGCTCCGCCTGCAAACTAGCACAGGTCCCATCACCCTTGTCAGTGTGTATGCTCCTACTCTGTACTCTGCCTCAGAAGCTAAAGATGAGTTCTACGAGAATCTAACAGCAATTATCAAAAGCATACCTAGGCAAGAACAGCTTGTTCTCCTTGGTGACTTTAACGCTAGAGTGGGTGCCGATAATGTTTCATGGCCTTCATGTCTGGGCCGGTTTGGTATTGGCAAGATGAATGAAAATGGACAACGGCTCTTAGAGTTGTGCGTCCACCATGACCTCTGCGTGACCAACACCTACTTTCAGACAAAACCCCAGCATAAGGTGTCATGGAGACACCCGCGATCCAAGCACTGGCACCAACTGGACCTGATTCTCGTCAGAAGGCCACTACTCAGGTCTGTGCTCTCCACGCGCTCGTACCATAGTACAGACTGTGATACAGATCACTCCTTGGTTTGCTGCAAAATCAGAGCACAACCAAGAAAACTCTATCGTGTCAGACATGAAGGGAAACCACGCATTGATACCAGCAAGATGTCAGACCCTTTCATGATCGCTCAATTCACTGCGACCTTCGAGAAAGTGCTCAGTAGCCCTCAGCATGGTGATACTATTACAGAGAACTGGGAGCATCTACGGAACACCATTCAAAGTACTGCACTTGCCACCTTTGGTAAGAAAACAGCAAAGTCAAATGACTGGTTTGATGCTTCATCAGATGTGATGGCACCTGTCATTGAAGCTAAGCGCAGTGCTATGAATGAATACAAACGTTCACCGAGTGCCAGAACCCTACAGATCCTGAGGGCTACGAGAAGCAAAGTTCAACAAACTGCTCGACGCTGTGCAAATGACTACTGGCTCCAGCTCAATGAGAGCATCCAGATCGCAGCGCAAACAGGCAACATTAGACAAATGTATGACGGTATAAAGAAAGCACTTGGCCCCCATAAAAGTAAGACGGCACCGCTAAAAACCATCAGCGGAGAGAAGCTAACCGATAAGGGTAAGCAGATGGAGAGGTGGGTCGAGCACTACTCTGAGCTTTACGCTAGAGACAATACCGTTACGCCTGCAGCCCTTGATGGTGTCAACAGTCTGCCAACTATGGAGGAGCTGGATGCCAAACCAACATTAGAGGAACTCAGCAAGGCCATTGATAGCTTGGCCTCTGGCAAAGCACCAGGCAGTGATGGGATTCCTCCAGATTTAATCAAATGCTGTAAGAGCACGCTATTACATCCCCTGCATAGGATGCTGTGCCAGTGCTGGGAAGAGACAACTATTCCTCAAGACATGCGAGATGCCAAGATTGTAACACTGTATAAAAATAAAGGAGACAGAAGTGATTGCAATAACTACAGAGGCATCTCTCTTCTTAGTATTGTTGGTAAGGTTTTTGCCAAAGTCATCTTAATGCGACTACACAAGTTAGCTGAGCACATATATCCAGAGTCACAGTGTGGATTCCGAGCTGGCAGATCAACAACAGACATGATCTTCTCTCTCCGCCAGCTTCAGGAAAAATCAAGAGAGCAGAAAAGACCATTATATATCGCCTTTATAGACCTCACAAAAGCATTCGACCTGGTTAGTAGGGATGGACTCTTTAAAATCCTCCTGAAAATAGGCTGCCCTTCTAAAATGCTGGAAATGATAAAGTCATTCCATGACGGCATGAAGGGAACAGTCCAATATGCCGGAAGCACGTCACAGCCCTTTGATATACAAAGTGGCGTTAAACAAGGCTGTGTTCTGGCTCCGACCCTCTTCGGAATCTTCTTTGCCTTACTCTTGAAACATGCATTCAGAGATGCAACTGAAGGAATATGCCTTCACACTAGGTCAGATGGCCGTCTGTTTAATCTTTCAAGGCTGAAGGCAAAAACAAAAATCAGAAGGGTCACTATAAGAGACTTGTTGTTCGCTGATGATGCTGCAGTCGTCACTCAAAGCCAACAGGAGCTTCAGAGCTTGATGAATCGCTTCACTAAAGCATGCAAGGACTTTGGCCTCACAATAAGTCTAAAGAAAACGAATGTGCTGAGTCAGGATGTGGGTGCTGCACCAGTTATCACTATCGATAACTATGAATTGGCAGTGGTGCACCACTTCACATACCTAGGGTCTACCATCAATGACAAACTCTCACTGGATACAGAAATCGACAGCCGCATTGGCAAAGCTGCAGCTACCTTTGCCCGCCTCACATCGCGTGTTTGGGGAAACTCTAAACTCACAATGAAGACCAAACCTGCGGTATATAATGCCTGCGTCACCAGCACACTCCTATATGGCAGCGAGACCTGGACGACCTATGCTAAGCAAGAAAGAAGGCTCAATACCTTCCATTTGCGGTGTCTACGCCGCATCCTCGGCATCTCGTGGAAAGATAAAGTGACAAATGTCGAGGTGTTGTCACGTGCTGGCCTTCAAAGTATGTATACGCTTCTTAGACAGCGCAGACTTCGCTGGCTTGGCCATGTTCGCCGCATGGAAGATGGTCGCATCCCAAAAGATATCTTTTACGGACAATTAGCAGATGGCAAGAGAACAGTTGGGCGACCACAGCTGAGGTTCAAAGATGTGTGCAAGAGAGATATGAGGGCACTGGACATGGATCCAGCAACATGGGAGGATGAAGCTGCCGATTGCACTAAGTGGCGATGCTATTTACGGCGCCACCTCAGATTGGGCGAAGAGAGGCTCACACAAGAAGCAGAGGTGAGGAGAAAACGTCGAAAGGAGCACCAGGAAAATAAGCAGCTGAGGGCTGTCACCTCAGGGGCGCATTCCCATAGTCAGTTATGACTGAAGGGGCTATTATTATACTTGCAGGATTAGACCAGTTTATTTAACTTAACAGATATACTTGCAGGATTAGACCAGTTTATTTAACTTAAGAGATATACTTGCAGGATTAGACAAGTTTATTTAACTTAAGATATATACTTGCAGGATTAGACCAGTGTATTTAACTTAAGAGACATACTTGCAGGATTAGACAAGTTTATTTAACAGAAGAGACATCATACCTGCAGTATTAGACAAGCTTATTTAACAGACCAGATATTATAGTTGCAGGATTAGACAAGTTTATTTAACAGAAGATATATTAAACTTGCAGGATTAGACAAGTTTATTTCACAGAAGAGACATCATACCTGCAGGATTAGACAAATTTATTTAACAGAGGATTAGACAAGTTTAATGAACAGAAGAGATATTATACCTGCAGGATTAGACAAGTTTATTTAACAGAACAGATATTATACCTGCAGGATTAGACAAGTTTATTTAACAGAAGAGATAATATACCTGCAGGATTAGACAAGTTTATTTAACAGAAGAGATATTAAACCTGCAGGATTAGACAAGTTTATTTAAAAGAAGAGATACTGCACTTGCATGATGCATCATCATCATCTTCGTGGAACGAATGAAGAAACACGTAAAATGAATAAATTAAAGCCACAGTAGCAACGGCTCTATGTACTTCTCGGGTCTCTGGGGTGACAAAGAAAAAATAGGTTTACTGATACCTGATGTATGTCGTAAGAGGCGACTAATATGAGTCTTTACAAAGGAAACGGCAACCTCACCACGCACAACAAATTACTACAGAAACCACACTGCAACAGCACATGAATGTTATGAGGCAGGTTTCCTGCAAATGAACCAGATATAGAGGTGCCTCCATGCTGCTTAAGGAATGAAAAGAGACAAGAAGAAGAAGACGAGATTGAAGGGAAAGCCCACGATGAACAGAGTAAATAAAAGTACCTGGTGGGTTGAGAATTATGAGCTGGAGACGGACCATTAAGACAGAGACGAATGGCATCGGACTATGACCTGGGTAAAGTGCCTTCAGGGTTCAGAAAGCTGATAAAGAAGAGGTCTGGCACAAATCGATGCAAAAGCACTGAGCGGAATAAATGCACAAGCAACGGATCAGTTAACAGCGACTAATGGTTGGATAGTTCCGTTTAGTTCCCGGGGGGATCTCTGGGGAGATACAGAAAGAATAGGCCTACCGCTTCATTAGTCATCTCGTACTAGGCGACTAACTTGAGTCTGTGCATGGGGTTGTCAACTTCATCATATAAACACATCGCTACAGAAACTACCACTACAAGGGTCATGTGATTGCTTGGCGTTAGGTTTCCTGTGAGAACCCAGTAGCAGTGGTGGTCCCATAAGGAGCGCAGACAATTAGGATGAGGATGATGATGATGGGGACACTATAACATCTTTACTTTTTCTGTGCAATGGACCCCTTTGATTGTTCCGGTGAAAGCTACGACGGGCACCTTCTTAGATGAACAAATTTTTTTTAACTTTTACGTTGTGTACACGGATCCCCCAGAATCCATTCACGGACTACCCTTAGAATCCATTCTTGGACACCCCCCGCCTCCGTACCAAAAAAAAAAAAAAAACACGGCTTGCCTTGTAACACTATCAGCAAGATTCCTCAGTGTACTCCTATTCATTGGCAGCGTCATGCCCAATCCTCCGAAGTCGCACTGTATGACTCGCATGGCAGGTTACTATGTTACTATTCTTTGTTTCACTTTAGGGTCGCAGTAATGCACGGACGCTGTACGAAGATAAAAGTAAAGGTTGCCCATAGCGAGTACCGCCGTATAGGAGTGAAGCGTTAGAGACATCACGGCACTAGGTCATAGCCTGATGAGGTGGGCTGACAAGCAGTGGCGTAACTAGGGTGAGGCAGGTGGGGCACGTGCCCTGGTCGCCACATTTGGGTGGGGGGCGCGATTTTATTGTTTTAAAAAATGCAAAAATTCAACTTCTCATTTATGACAATGCCATTTATCACATTTATCAATTGTGCTGAGATCCTCCTTGTGTGATCTAAGGGAGGAGATCGGAGCACTGATGGAGTTGTCCATGTGCAAAATGAAGGTAGTCCTTAAAACCAAACTAAACCATTTATCACACTTCACATTTATGTGTTGGTATGTGTAATTTTAGGAAATAGTCAGGTGATGGTGTGCTGCTGAGAAGAGCCACAGCACCAGTTGAGAGTTAGTTTGGACGGGAGAGGTTGGAGTAAGAAAGTACGTAGGATTGCATGTGTCAGCAAATGGAGGAATGGAAGTAAAGGTGAGGCGCAGATAAGATATAAGGAAGAAAGTTTTCAAGGAGCGCCATTTTTTAATTAGCCCTGGGCGCCATCAACCGTAGCTACGCCTCTGCTGACCAGTTACCTTCCTTGCGCTGCCTTTGCCTTCCCTAACTCAACAGCAGAAAGTACAAATTACCCCACCATCAGCACGTTAATGACTTCAAATTCTGGGTCAGGGACATATTTGTTTTGCAGCCGTTAAGCTTGTCGCATTTGCAAGTTTTTTTTTCCTCTGTCGTTTGAACCTGTTGAAGGGGGTGTCGGATTTTGGGGGGAGGGGGGTATAGCACGGTATACTTGTCACAACTCACGCCAGATGGCGTGAAAATACGGTACATGTACTAAATTTAGCCTATAAAGCCGGTAATGAATATGTGTTCACATCAATATGTGGGTGAATGTAACTTGTAATAACACTGAACCACAGATAGCCTGAATATGTAACACGTGTTTATCTATTATGTAGACATCAAACTGGTACACGGTGATACAAACTCTATATCAGCGGTGGTCTCTCGCGACAAAGGTGCTGAGGTCAATTCACGGTATCGACACGCTCCCAGTCTACGCAGCTGTAAATGGGTACTACTCTTCAGTTCGGGAAAGTAAAAGCAGCGAGGAAGGGAACTGACCACCTCCACCTCTTGATGCTTGACCTAGTATAGTGAAGTCTCGAACACTTCACTCCCCTGCATCAGTATATGTAGATCGGTAGGTGACGAAGGAGAATTTTTAACTTTAGGTAAATTTCAGACTCGTCCTATCCAACTGGCACTTAATAGCGCGGTGTCCGCCAGGTTTAAACAGGTACATTCACAACATTCTTAGTGAAAACCTGCAAGCTAGCTTAATAAAATTCACTGTATTCGCGAACAGAATGAGATCTTTAGTTTGAAGTGAAGTTAACATTCGGTAAAATATCATTTAGTTTTAATTTTCCACCACTCTGATGATGGGATTGCATGAAGCAGATCGTGTGACATAGATAAAAGTTACCGACAGGCTGGATTTATTCAAAATTACAGATACTCTGAAAACGTAAAACAGACATGATTTTATCAAGGTAGATTTGTTGACAGTTAAATGTTTTTAAAGTAGATCCCAACGTACGAGTACCCTGGTTGAACATTTCCTTTTCTGTCACTCTCTAGCTTTCTGTACCGTTCTTCTTCTTCTACTTCGTACACTCTTAGGCGTCTTCTTGAATGTTTTTAAAGAAAGAAAGCAGTAGTCAGCTTGAGGCTATTTGCATCTCCGTAGAGCTTTTCCATGAATGGTACTGGTGTCGGCCATTTGCGTTTCCTTTGTTTTACATATTTTGAGCATCTTTACTTTAGCACAATACGGGAGTACAGAGATTACGCAGCTCCCGTATATTTAAAAAAAACAATAGATACAACAAATATAATGAAACTTATCTTCTCCGTACACTCTAAAATGTCTACATGAACATGTTTAAATAAAGCAGTGGTCAGCTTACGGTTCTTGGCATCACCATAGAGTTTGTCCAGGAATGGTATTGGTGATGGTCATACGCGCTTTATCTGTTCCTCATATGTGGGGCAACTTTGCAGCAGATGTTCAGCTGTGGTTTTATCGGTGCTACAGTCACACTCATCAGTAGTTTCCATCTTTAGATTGTTGAATAGATGGTATCTCAATCTGTTGTGGCCTGTGTAGATTCTGAAGATTACCACTTGTTCTCTTCAGCTGAGCTGGTAATATGCATCATTTTTCTGGTTGCCAGTTGCACTAATTCCCACTTGTTCCTGTATCTGTTTCTTATAAATCTCTTCATTTCGCTTAACGAAAATCTATCTGAAATTCTTGAAATGTTATCTTACACAGTGGCGTAATGGGGAGGGAGGACCGAGTGGGGTCGGTCCGCCCTGGGTGACATCCAGGAGGAAAAAGCGGGGGGGGGGGGCCACCGGACATTATTATTATAGTTTTTACTGTTAAACATATACTTTCAAGCGCGTTTCTTTATGGTTGAAAAAAAAGGTGGGGAGGGGGTGCCAAATGTTGAATCCGCGCCCCGGATGCCAATTAATTTAAGTACGTCCCTGATTTGAATGTTACAACTTGATCTATTTAGACCTATCTGCATCTCCTAAAATGTGCTTCTTTGCTGCAAAGAGTTGTGATCACCTACGCCACCAGGCATGGTAAGTGAAGAAGCAAATTTACAAGTGATGTAATTAATCCCATTTGAAATGCTTAGAAGTTTATAACCTGATACAGATCTATCTTCACCTCTTAACGTGTTTCTTTTGACAACAACAGAATTGATAAACAGTACTGAAGGCAGTAAGATGTAAGAGATACATGATCGATTACGCCACCAGGTACGGTACTTGAAAAAGATTTAGTGGTGTTAGTAGCCACTTTCAATCAGAACTATGGGAATGTGCCCCTGAGGTGATAGCCCTCAGTTGATTTTTGGTCTGGTGTTGGCCTGATGTTCCTTTCGGTGTGTCCTTTTCTCTTCTACTTGTTGTGAGAGCTTCTTTCCGCACAATCTGGGGTGGCACAGTAGGAGCTGTGTAGTGCACTTATGATAACATATTGGTGGATTTGCTCATGCACTATTAGCTGTGTAGTGCACTTATGATAACAAATTGGTGATAAAGAATTGACTGGTATTATTATTATTATTCAGTTGATTATACAAGTTCTTTGCCAAAGACTTGTCTCCCGCAGATTTTGGGATAATATAATGTGATTATACAACTACTTTATTTAAGACTTGTTACCATTAAGGTTGAAATAAGATAATTTATTATTTCAGGTTTTCGACTCATATTATTAGACAATATGTCTACACTTGAGTACTTTATTGAGCAAGGGAAATCCCTTGGCAAGACTGGTGATAAATTGGAAGAATATGCGACTACTCAATATGACAAAGCATTAAAGTCGGAAGAAAAGAGAATGGAAACAGAAGCTGAGACTTTAAAATTGAAGATGCAGGTGGAGGAAAGGAGATTCCAGATGGAAATGGAAAAACAAAAAAGAGAATCTGATGAGAAGAAAATCCAGCTACAAATGGAAGCTGAAGAGAAAAGGTTACAAAGAGAAGCAGAAGCTGAAACTAAAAGACTACAGGTTGAAGCTGAAACTAAAAGACTACAGGTTGAGACTGAAAATAGAAGACTACAAGCTGAGGCTGAGGACAGAAAGTTACAAAGAGAAGCCGAAGAGAGAAAAGCAAAAATGGAGCATGAAGAAAAACTCTTAGCTTTGGAGTTAGATAAGTTGAAGTTGATGAACATGGGTAATGCTAATGATCCAAATAAGGTGTCATCTTCTGATAAGGCTAATGCTAGTACTTTCAAGATTAAACTACCAGCTTTCAATGCTTCCAGTGACGACATAACGTTCTATCTAGATAGATTCGAACGTTCATGTAAAACACATAATATAGATAAATCACTATATGTTGATCAGTTATCGAAGTTACTTAGAGGTGAGGTGATGCACTGAGTATGCTAAGCATGGTAGATGAGCCTGACAAGAACAATTATGAGGTTGTCAGGGCAGTTTTGTTAAAGAAATACCAACTTAACGAAGACGGCTTTCGTCTTCAATTTAAAAATATGTTGCCAGAAACTGGAGTGGAATTCTCTGAATTCATTTCAAAAATACGTCTTACATTTACACCTTGGGTTGAGCTGTCTAAGACAGAACATACATTTGAAGCACTTATGGACTTACTACTTAGAGACAAAGTTATGTCTTCTGTCAATGAGTCTTTTCTTGCTTTTCTTCATGAGCGTAAGCCTAAAAACATAAAAGAAATGGAAGAATATTGTTGCCAGTATGTTACTGCGCACCCTCATGTAACCATTGGCAACTCTAAAGTGAAAGAAGGTTTGCCAGTTGCTTCGGCAGCACCATATGGCCCAAATTTCATGCGTAAATTTCAGGGTACACAACAAAATGTTAATAGGAAAAATAATCGGAATTATACTCAGAATCAGGGCTATCAATCGCATGGTGGTTCTTCTTCGAAGAACTGAAGACAAGCTGACAGTCCTCGTTATTCTACACGTAATAATTATAGACATTTCCGCAGAGGTAGTCATAATAGAGGCTATCAAAACTATTTTTCGCGGAGACCTCAAAACCAAACTAATAGAGGTTTTCATCAATATGAAAACGATAATGATAACTATGGAAACTGGGATTCAAACCAGGATAACAGATACAATAGAGAATACAATGATAATTCTAGAGGTAATAATAGTCGCGGTAGAACTCAACATAAAAAAAGAGATATCAACAGGCAAACTCTGTACAGCAAGAGTCTCAGGGAGCCTGTAAACAGGTTGATGATAATAAGAACTGTCGCGCTATCACATGTTCTGCCTTTGACTTTGGGAGAGCAACTAAATGCCCCCAATGCTCTACTTTGTTCGAACCGACTACGGTAACTACCTTGAGCTGTGGTCACCCTCTTCCCGCTCTTCCCGCTGCAGTTGCGCATGACGGGAGAGGTTCTCTTTTTCTACATAAAGGTCTAGTAAATAGTAATCCAGTCTCAGTCCTTTTTGATTCTGGTTGCACTACTATTGGAGTTAAGCAATCGCTAGTAGATCCATCCTGTGCTACAGGAAAGGTGATCAAATGTGTCACATTTGGTGGCACTTTGGAAAAGTATCATACTGCCATAATACATATTGCTACTCCCTTCTTTACGGGAGATGTCCCAGCGTGCCTTCTACCAAATCCTATTGCGGACCTTATTATCGGTCGTATTCACGGAGTTAGGGAATGTACCCCACAGCAGATTGCTGCTTGGGAAGATCAAAATATGCATGCTACCAATGCAGTGGTCACAAGAGCACAAGCTCTGGAGACACCTCAAACTTCATTGACTGGTAATAATGAAGTGAATAGCCAAGATAGTCACTTGGTTATATCACGTGACTCTTTCATAAAGTTGCAAGAAGAAGATCCTTCTTTACAAAAATTCTTCATTCTAGCAAAAAAAGGTGATCCAAATCAAAATACAAATAGAAAGTCTTGGATTACCATGAAGAACGGCATACTTGTGCGTATGGTACAAGACTCGACTGTGTCTACATATTCACAAATTCTTGTGCCTAAGAGTATGAGATTACAAATACAGGGGGATTGACATAAGTCTTGGGCCTGACCATGAAGGACATGTCACAGAGAGCTGAAATTTTGTATAGTGTTTATTCCTTTTCAATATAGACACCGTCTGAATTGACACACTTCTGCCATCTCTGCTTGACCTTGAAAAGACCTTGGGAGTAGAACACCCTATTTTTAAACTAAACCAGTCATCACATGCCAGTATAACCTCTTCATCGCTGTCAAAATGATTTCCTTTTAGCTGTTTTTTAAGATTTGGGAATAGAAAAAAGTCTGATGGAGCCAAATCTGGAGAATATGGTGGGTGTGGAAGAATTTCAATTTTCAAATCGTTGGCTGCTAGCTGCACAAGCCGTGCTTTGTGAGAGGGCACGTTGTCTTGAAGCAAAGGAAGATTTTGAGTGCGCGTTACCCCTTGTTTCCTGGTCACAACCTTTCTTAGTTTGGTGAGAAGATCTGCATAGTACTGTCCATAACTGTGTTGCCATGAGGCAGATAATCTTTCAAAAGAACACCTTTGCCATCCCAAAAAACAGTCAGCATCACTTTTCCTGCAGATTTCTGCGCTCTCGGCTTGACAGGTGTTGGGGAGCCCGGGGTTTTCCATTGCATGCTGGCAATTTTGGATTCGGGGTCATAATGGTGTACCCAAGTCTCATCTACTGTCACCATGGTCTCCAAAGAATTTTTTGACTGACACTTTTTGAGCAACTGTTGACAGCAATTTACCCTCGTTTGCTTCTTTTCACGTGTCAACAGTCGCGGAACCCAGCGTGCACACACTTTTCTCATGTTCAGTCTGTTGTGTAAAATTCTATAAACTGTTCTTTCATTTAGTTTTACTCTACTAGCTATCTCCACAATTGTCATTTTTCGATTTGGTCAATGATTTTCTTCACTCTTATTGCATTTTCATCGTTGCACTCTGAGGCTGGTCTACCAGATCTTGGCAGATCAGCAATATTTGAGCGGCCGCACTTAAACTGTTGACACCAGTTTTTTTAACCGAAGTATATGAAGGACAAGAATCACGAAACACTGGTTCTATCTCCCTGTGTATTTCTGTAGGTGTTTGTCCCTGAAACATCATAAATTTTATCACAGCTCTGGCCTCCTTCTTTTCCATTGTTTTGTTAAATCTTTGGAGCAGCAGATCCGGTCAATAGGGTACATTGCGCCGTGCACCGTAGCGGGAAAACCCATTGAAGAAACAAATGCGTACTTCACACACTCAGTGCAAATATGATGAACTTTAAATGTGCCAAGTTTCATCTTCCTCCTGTGACTCCTTCATGGTCAGGCCCAAGACTTATGTCAATCCCCTTGTATTGCAACATGCTCATGACTCGCAATGCGCTGGACATATGGGTTTTTCCCGTACAAAGTCGAGAGTTCTTGCGGCTTTCTTTTGGCCTTTTGTGAACAAAGACAAACGTATTTACTGCCGATCTTGCAAAATATGTCAAGAGGTCAAATCTAGAGGACCACGACATGCTGCGCCTATCCAGGCTGCTGACATTCCTATTCGGCCGTTTCAAAAAATGGCAATATATATTATTGGTCCTTTTAGGATCAAGTCGGCCAGAGGACATCAGTTTATCCTTACATGTGTCGATATGTGCACACGTTGGCCAGAGGCTATACCTCTTAAGAGCATCTCCACTGCCGATATCGCACATGCTCTTTGGCTGATATTTTCTCATTTGGGATTCCCCAGAGAAATATTGTCAGACCATGGCACTCAACTTATATCCGACACTATGTCACAGGTAATGTCTACTCTACATATTAAAAGGTCTCTCAGCAGTATCTATCACCCAATGTCTAATGGGTTAGTTGAGCGTTTGAATAGAACACTCAAGACTTTACTTGGGAAGATAACTGAGGATCATCCTCAGGATTGGGACAGGGTTTTACCCGCGGCTCTCTTTGCTTATAGAGAGGTTCCCAATGAACACACAGGGTTTTCTCCTTTTGAACTTGTCTTTGGCACGCGTCCGCGCGGCACTATGTCTTTGCTCCACGATCTTATCACTGCCAATAATATTAGCGATGACACACAATCTTCATATGAGTATGTCATTGCTCTGAGGCAAAAGATCATCGAGGCATGCAAACTAGCAACTTCTTCATCCGAATTTGCTAAAGAAAAGGCAAGGCAATTTGCAAAAAAGAATAGATGTCTACGACAACTTTGTCCTGGTGACAAAGCACTCGTTCTACTTCCTTCTAGGGAGAACAGACTTCTTATTGCATGGAAAGGTCCGTATGCGATAGTCTCAAAAATTTCCGATGTCGACTATGTTGTCGATATTGATGGGAAGCATAAAACTTTCCATATAAATATGCTCTCGGAATTTCATGAACGACCGGGGTATTTGCAGCCTATTTTCCAGGCGACGGACGATTCTCCAGTACCTCATGGTCATTACTCATCCCTGTCAGTTATACAGGATGAGGAAACTACTTTCTCTGATGTCAATCTTCCTCTTCCTGTGATCCCACTTCATTCTACGGAATCTTGGAAAAACGTTACTGTTTCTCCAAATCTTTCCGCTGAGGAACATCGACAAGTCTCTTCGATGTTACAAACATTTCAGGATGTCCTTACCGACATCCCTGGACACACACATGTCATCGAACATGACATAATACTTACTGACCATAATCCTATCTGAGTCAGACCCTATCCTATATCTATCCATTTTCAGTCACAAGTCGAAAAAGAATTGGATGAAATGATACAATTGAAAATAATTGAACCATCCACTTCAGCATACTCTTCGTCCATGGTTATTGTTCGAAAGAAAGACAATAACATTCGCCTTTGTGTTGATTATCGCAAATTGAACCAAGTTACGAAGTTCGATGCTGAACCTATGCCTTCATTAGAAGAGCTACTAAACAAACTTTCTAATTCTAGATTCTTCACCAAACTCGACTTGTCTAAAGGTTATTGGCAAGTTCCTTTAACTGAACGCGCCAAACCTCTTACTGCTTTTTCTACACCTAGGGGTTTATTTCAATGGAATTTCATGCCTTTCGGCCTTATGAACGCCCCTGCTACATTCGTACGCATGATGCGTCGAATTCTCTCATATCGTACAGATGTCATAGCATACTTAGACGATATCTGTCTCTTCAGTGATTCCTGGGAAGATCACTATTTGGGTTTATACGAATTGCTGTCTACTCTTCGCGAGTATAATTTAACTGCAAAACCCTCTAAAGCCTTTATAGGATTTAGTGAAATTTCTTTCCTGGGTCACCGTGTTGGTCATGGTCTCTTAAAGACAGAGGACCACAATATTTCAAAAATACTAAACATTTCTGTCCCTAAGACGAAAAAACAAGTACGTAGTCTCTTAGGTTTGATACAATTTTATGGACGATTCATTCCGAATCTGTCCTCCATTATGGCACCTCTTTCTACTTTATTGAGGAAAGGATCGCCTAATCTGATCCGCTGGTCTCAAGAATGCCAATCCTCATTGGACCAGATTAAAACTTTATTTTCATCTCCACCTATCCTAAGGTTACCTACTATTGAGAAGACTTTTGTTCTTCTAAGTGACGCCTCATCAACTGGGATTGGGGCAGCACTAATGCAGGAGTATTCAGATACTCTGCATCCGGTGATGTATATTTCTAGGAAAATAAATGCGGCAGAGAAGAATTACTCGGTTCTAGACCGTAAATTGTTGGTTATGGTTTGGTCAATTCTCAAGTTACAAAGATTCCTTCTGGGCGCGCATTTCATTGTGGAAACCGACCAGAAAGCTCTTACTGCTATTCAGAGCAAAAACTTGAAGAGCTCGAGGTCCACTCGTTATGCCATAGCTCTTCAACCCTTTCATTTCACGGTGCGAGCTAGCCGTGGTTCGGATAATGTGATGGCAGACATTCTGTCCAGCTGCCCACATGATTCCACTTAACTCTTCTATCCTATACTTCCTGATAGACGTCGAGATCTATAACAGTTCTCTACCATAATTATATATCAGCACATCTGTTCTCACTTTTTGGGAATTTATAACATTGTACTGTACGATATCCTTTTTCTGTTACCGATGTTGGTATAACGGAAGAAGGCTAAGTTAGCAATATATGGGCCAAAAGTTCTCATGGCCACAATTTATATTTAAAAGTATGTTGATTACTGTATTAGAAATCCAACATTTATCATATAGAATTATGTTATTTATATTTTTGCAGCAAATCATTGATGTGTGCGAGAATCTGTCATTATATCATCCATGAAGTATGGCAAGTGCTAACTTACCTTGGAACGACTCTGTAGATGTGCCCTCTTATTTATGTCCACATCTTCGGGGAACATCTACTTGATTAAGTATTATGTATAATGCATTTAATCATAATATTATTACATGCTTAGGTAATCTACTATTTGGTTTAAAATATGTATGTATCTCTATTATGCGGTATATTAGTATATGATACCGCTGTTTGATGACATTCCTTGATTTAATCCTTTGATAATATATTTATTGTCAAATAGATTTGTATATGTATATGTTGCTTGCATTATAATCTTCGTCCATGGTTATTGTTCGAAAGAAAGACAATAACATTCGCCTTTGTGTTGATTATCGCAAACTGAACCAAGTTACGAAGTTCGATGCTGAACCTATGCCTTCATTAGAAGAGCTACTAAACAAACTTTCTAATTCTAGATTCTTTACCAAACTCGACTTGTCTGTGGCGTATGTTGGTGGCACCTCCCTGGAAAATGTATATACTTAGGGAAATGTTTTCTCTAAGGATCTGTCTGAGATATAATCTCACCTGTCGCTCCATGCGTCGAGCTAGCCTCATATTAGGCATTATGTTTTTTGGTGATATATTTTACTTACTTACTTACTTAGTCGTTCCCCTTCTACCGTGAGGTGTAGAGGTTTGGAAGAGAGAGCGCCAGACAATTCTATCGGCTGTCTTCCTCCTGGCCTGGTTCCATTCTAGTCCTCGGTCCTTCAAAGATTGTCTAATGTTGTCCTCCCAGCGGACTCTGGGTCGTCCTCGGGTCTGGATCCTTGGCTCTTTGTTTCCCATGCTTGTCGTGGTAGCCGATCTTCTCCCATTCTGCAGACATGGCCAAACCATCTTAGTTGGGACTGTTCTACTTGGGTCTGTAGGGGGTGGCATTTTAGGCCTTGACGTATCGTCTGGTTGCGTACCATGTCTCTTCTTGTTACTTCAACCACCTTCCTCAGATACCTCATTTCTGAGGTTTGGATCTGGCTTTTATAGGTTGTAGTCACTGCCCATGACTCGCATCCATATGTCAAGACTGGGACATAGGTGGAGCGGTATACAGCCATCTTTGTTTTCTTACCAACCTCTCTCTTGCTGAGGAATCCTCGATTTATGGCCTGAAAAAGTCTCCCAGCTGCTGCTTTTCGAGTGGCCAACTCTTCTTTGATGCCTCCCTTTCGGTCTATAATAGCTCCGAGGTATTTAAAGTGGTCGACCTGCTCCAGGACCTGTTCTCCCAGCTTAATCTGATGTCTTCTTTCTTCTCGTGATATCACCATGGATTTTGTTTTAGAGCTGCTTATGACCATCCCTCTCTTCTCCAGCTCTTCCTTCCAGACTTGCAGGTTGGATTGCAGATGTGCCTCTGATTTAGCAATCAGGGCAACATCATCAGCAAATGCCAGCTCTGAAATATAGACCTGTCTCATCTTCCAGTACCCCACTGAATACTTTCTTGTTCTCTCCTTACATGCCTTGATGACATCGTCCATAAGGAGTATGAAGAGGTAAGGTGATAGGATATCACCTTGTCTTACACCAGTGGTGGTCCTGAACTTTTCTGACTTATGGTTTGCTGTCCTCACATAATTTCTGCAAGACTTGTAGAAGCTCTGTATAGCATGAATCAGAGGTGCTGGAATATTCTTCCTTGCCAAACAGTCCCAAAGTTTGCTCCAAGGGACCCTGTCAAACGCCTTTTCCAGATCTATGAAACAAAGATGGATCTCACTCTTATACTCAAGGGCCTTTTCACTCGATATATTTTATCCACGCATTATTCGTGCCTTACGAGCCTGTTGGATCTTGCTCTAGGATATTTTTTTTTTTTTCATATGTTTCATTTTTTTTCCCGGGCGGTGTGGTAAACTGTTACACACAGATTTTTCAGAGACAATATAAATTTACCCGTTCTTATTTGAACACTTTAACTTTTTTGTAGACAAAGGTTTATAACTCTTGGTAAACTGATGTTACATTTTGACTATGGTTGTTACCTTCTCTTGTGCCTTAAACTAGCGGTCTATTTTTTAGATCGATGTCTAGTTGTTCTCCTTATATGGTCAGAGTAGGTCTAACTTTTCTTGGAATGTTTGCAACCTGAGTTTGATGTTTATTCCTGTCCATATAAGGCGCAATTTAGTCAGTATCTTTGCTTGGTATGCGTCTAACATCGGCCCGGTTTGAGTTGAACTCAGGGGTCGAGCGCTTCTGCGCATGTCCAGATTTAGGGTGGTTTGAAAAATACTTCCGTCGGGAGTCTAAGAGTTGGGATGAGCAGAGCAAGACGCTTTTCAGCGTCTGTGATCTTTTGATGAGGAAATGGAAGTCCTCTAGTGCATTAGTTTATCTAATGAGGATTTTCCCTATATGTTTCTAAGCGCCTGGAGGCGTGTGTGTTGTGGTGTTATTTCCGAAGCAAGGTAAATGCTCTTCTAATATTGAAATCTGTAGTCAACTTAGATTTTGACATTGTCGTTCTATGCTCGCTCACTATCTACAGGCAGGAGAGGCTCTTCTACTAGGAAATACACCCAGGTATCCTCATACCTTAGATTTATATGTATACGGGTCACTCTAGGCCCAGAGAACAGTTATTATGCTCCTTTGAACTTCGCTATGCCAGCGATTATGCCTTCATCAAGGTTAGACTTATAAATGCTTACAAAGGTCAACCTGAACTTTGCACATAGGTCCGCCATTCCCGTGCGGCCTACGATAGACTTATTTACATCTCTGATCTACTAGTATCAGAGTGGAGTTGTTACACTCATAGAGTGATGATATGGAGCTGAGGCTGTTGTAAGCTGAAATTATACGAGAACAGCTTACATGATATATATGAATGATTTACTGAGGAACTTTGTTTATGCTGATTACTATGTCCGACAGTGTCTGTGACTTATGTATATGGATGTTAACGTACTTGTCATTGTGGAGTCATAAATAAATGATAGAAACGTCACCAGCAGTTCATACCTCTATGACTTTCACGTCGTGAGTGAATGTAATGTCCTCATGACCCATGTATTGTAGATCTGTGGAATTTCATCTCATCTACACTCACAGCAAGCAACAGACCAGACAAGACACCTTACTTCACAGCCTTCGTCATCCCTGGTGTCTATAGTGGTGGTACATTACTTGGCTACATCTTAGCAACAACATTAGACTTACATCTACATTTCTAGTAGCCAGTAGAGAAAATCACCGCTACAGACCTACCATTACCTCTTAACATGTATTTATATTTGCATACGATATAATTAAATCTATATGTATGTTATGGAAGCATAAGCTAGCATATATATTCAGAACAACATTCACAGCTTTCATAAGTCCCGTATAATCTAGGCTAATACTGGGGTCGGAGGTCAGCACATTCATCAGGCACACGTGTGTCTTGTGGAGAGTCGCTGCGGCTGACTGGGTTTAATTACAAGCCGGGAACGAAGTACCTCGCTGGCTGGCATAATAACTCAGAGAGAGCCCGTAGGTTGTAAGGGGGAGGTAACGAGCTCAATTTTCTGGTCGGAGAGCTGAGATTTAGACGACCTCAGTTTTCTTATAAAGGTCAAGGTATTTCCACAGCAGATAGTGCGTAAGGGAGTGAAGTCTTATCAGACTTTACTATACTAGGTCCAGCTTCGAGAGGTGGAGTGACCAGTTCCCTTTCTCGCCGCCCTTGCCATCCCTTAATCAATAGCAGAGCCTAGTACCAACTTACAGCTGGGTAAACTGGAGCGTGACGCCGTCGTGTTTCGATCCCGGTACCTTTCCATCCCGTGGAAGACCAGCGCTCTAGTTACTCAATCTTTCTGTTATTGTTGTTCTATTTTATTTTTTCTCCTGCCTTCAATTCTATTACTGCAAATCAGTGTTTCCCAAAAAATTTTAAGTCATCGCCCCCTTGTCTCTCAGAGAGCATCCCCGACGCCCTATCTATTTCTCATCTTTCATATCTCGTCCTCGCCTAAAAATTCTTGTTTCTCCCGTCCGTCACTTACAGATCTAACAAATTATGCCTTGATCTACCGGTAGATCACGATCAACCGGTCGCTGACTCCCTGCTGTATACTAACTAAAGCTGAAGTAAGGTTTCACAAAATGAAGAAAATCATTATTATCTAAACCAGTGTTTCTCAACGGGGGCGTTTTCAAGATGTCTGGGGGCGTTCTGATGGGTCGCAACGATTGGGGGTCGCTACTTCCATTTAGGGGGGCGTTGTGTACATTTTTACAAGAATCAATATGAAACAATTACAAAAGATATTCCCCTTCGCATAGCTTGTAACACGATAGTTTTTATTTACCCTGCGCCCCATGGAGTGTTTCAAGGATTGCAAACGCAAAATTTTAGTACCTGGGATGTTACCATTGTCAGGAGACAGTAGGCGGAGATTTATGTCCCTTCAACACTCGAAACATTCGTTAGCCTCTGGACACACCCAAGTTAACCTTGTCTCTCCACCCTTACACATATTTTCTTCTGGAAACACATTCCCGTCAAACATTGATTTGCCCGTGAACACATCACAGCCCCGTCCCTACTCTGTCCACTTCCACAGCACGACTCCCTCCCAAAACATTCCCCGCACAATCACGTGTCCCACGTGTGCCTGCCAATAAAACCCCTCTTTGTTTAGCGAGGTTGACGTTACAGTTACAGCACTACGCAGAACTGTGACCTTTGTGTTCAACTCTCTTTGATGCGAGTGCACCGTAAATACCTTCTCGCAACAGGGACGTTGTGGGCAGGTGTGGCTTAGTTTTAATGCATCTTTGGATGTTTCGAGTGTAGAGAATTACTGGGGACAGACTTAAAGATTCAGATTTATTGCAGTCATTTGGACGCTATTAAAAAAATTATGAGCATAAGATTTAAAGACTTGCAAGAACTAATAATACCGGATTGTGTGATTAATCCGTTTGAATCAGACGTGGAACAAGTTAGTCAACATTTACATGAAGAGTTAATTGAGCTACAAAATAACTTCGAGGCAAAAGCCCGATTCAATCACACACATTACGAAAAAATTTTGGATCCAGCAGAGACTTGCTTATCCCGTTCTTTGGTGTGAAACTAAATTGCTAATTACAGCATTCCCAACGTCGTATTTGGTGGAGAAGGGGTTCAGTGCAGTAGTGTTGCTACTACAAAAGCAACGAAACCGACCGCAGATTTGTAACAGAGGAGATTTGAGACTTCTTTTAACAAACTTAGAAACAAATATTATAAAACTGGCTGAGTCACACCAAGCGCAAGGATCTCATTAAGCTTCATTAGTAAGTGAATTTTTATATAATTATATCATTATTATCAACTAATAATTGTTCCAATTTTTTTCATGTTTAAAGTGGTTACATAAAGAGAGGCTTAAATATTCAGATTTGAAGATATATATATGCAGTCATGTAGGCGCTATTAAAATTATATGATTATGACAGTTATAAAGTTGTAAGAACTAATTTTATATCATTTGCTCCGCCAATTTGTAATTCAAGGATAATAAACTTGTGGTGTATATAATTCCGTAATTAAACACATATTTAATATAACTAAGCTTTTATAAATGCGCTTTCTCTTTTTCTTTATATTATAAGAAAAGACAACTCATTAACTGCATTGCTTTTTAAAAAATATGGTGGAATATATATATGTGTGTGTGTGCGTGTGTGTGTGTGTGTGTGTGTGTGTGTGTGTGTGTGTGTGTACACGATAAAGAGCAAGGGGGTGTTAAAAGGGCGGGGGGCTTTTTAAAATTTTAGTTGTCAAAAGGGGGCGTTGCTACTATCAGGGTTGAGAAACACTGATCTAAACCCTACAGCTCCCGATGGAGCACAGATCTTCAACAAAACCACGCTAAGTCTTCATGTCACGTGCTATCCGCTCAAGGTCTTTACATGTCTTCTTTATACACTTTCAAGTTTGCCTCCAGCTTTCTTCTCCGTGTCTATTTGGTTTCCCTCAATTTCTTTTACCCTTGGGAATCCACACCAAGAACTGCCTTGTAATTAGCAGTTAAAATATTATTCCTGCAAGGGTTCCAAGCCCCACTGAAAAAAGCAGAAGTAGATCCTGGCATGTGTCCTAGACTATCTTCTTCTACTAATTACGGCGGCACTAGGTCAAATATATCCCCCAGAATATCTTCTTCTATTTGAAACCTCATCATCTTTAAACAAAAAGTGCTAAAGAAAACACCGCTATAACAGTGTGCGAATGCTGTGACCAGGCTTCATACAATGAGAACCGCTGCAGTGATGTGACTTTCTCTTGTCTAGAGCAGCGTTTCTCAAACGTTTTGGTCTCAGGACCCTTTTACACTCTTAAAACTTATTTAGGATCTCTAGGAGCCTTTGTTTATGCTGGTTATTCTGTGAGGGAATGAGAGCGAACAGGACAAATAACGTCTTAGATTATTATGGAAATAGTTTTGACCTCGCGGACCCTTTGAAAGGGTCTCGATGACCCCCAGGTGTCCACGGACCACACTTTAAGAACTAGAACTGAGGGTCTAGAGTAGTTCTTTTTTTATTACGAGTCCCTGGTAGTCACCTATAATTGTTTATTTATTGATTAATTATTTGTTTTTGACAAATAATAGAATATAAACATTTTTCTCAAAAATTTATGGATAACTATTTTAAAATCCCCCCTTCCCGCTTTCAAAGATCGTCGTTTTTTCCCCCTTTAAATTAAGAGTTTCGCCTCGTTTTGGCGATGCGCACTCGGTTCAGCCTAGACACCAGGTCCGTTGACCATATTATGGCACATCATCATCATTTTTCTTTCAGCTCCATACATAGCATGGAGCCACCACTGCAGCTTGTCCATGTAGGAAGTCTGCACCAAGCAGTCATATGATCGTGCAGTAGTTGTTTATGTGGCTATTCGTTTTACATGATAAGGTTGCCAGCTATTAGGGCGCGTCAAAATATAAAAGACCTTGTGATCGGGTCAGACGTGAAGGGGATGAAGGAGACATTGATGGAAGGACATAAAGCTGATAGCACGGAACAGGACAATTTGGCATATGTTTGCTGAAGGCATGAGCTCCTTGGGGAACTGAATAGTGATGATGATGATATGATCTGGTAGTGAGTCTCCTTCTTCTTTGATCCTTAGCTGTCAAAGCAGTCAGTGGCCATCACGCCTGGTGGCGTCTTGTAGGGCAGCAACAAACTGCTTCCACAGTGCTCTGTCGGCGGACATCCTTCGTGCCGTGCCCCAGCTCTGGTTCATTCTTTGCACCTCAGCCTCTTCAGTTCTCCGCCAAGTTGTTTTTGGTCGGCCTCTCTATTGCTTTCCTTCAGAGGTCCATAGCATAGCTGTTCTTGTGATGGCTTCAGGGTCTTTTCTGAGGACGTGGCCAACCCAACTCCAGCGTCTGCCAGCTATCTGGTAGTGAGTAACCGGGAATAAATGTCGCCTAGAAATATAATATATTTATATATATATATATATATATATATATATATATATATTATATATATATATATATATATATATATAATATATATATATATATATATATATATATATATATATATATCCTGAAGAAATGAACATCTCTAAACCCCCCCCCCCCTTTCTTCCTCCAACTCCTCACAGCAACTGCTCCATATCCCATATACCTGTCCAATTACTCATAATAACCCGAGACCGCATGTTACCTATAACAGCTGAGGTAGTATCAAATGACACCAATGATGAGGTTTCACTCGCTTTTAATAATAACACAACTTAATAATGCTGGGGAAATTGGTGATAAGGAAACGTAATATGCACAAACTATGCGTGCACAAGTGCAACAGTGCACTGAATTTTACAGTGGGATGGAAGCGGCTCACGTGCAATATGTCCCAGAAGCAGCATCGCCATTGTCCCTTGCGCTCGCTATAAAGCATACGGCCACCACTTGCAGCTGGCTCCCTTGAAGGAAACCTGCACAGATCATTCACATGCTCTTGCAGCCGTGTTCTCTGTAGCAATTTGTTTTACATGAAGAGATTGCCAGCCCCAAGAACAAGCTCGTAAAAGTCCGCCTTTCACGACAAGCCTGATACAGCCGTTTTTCCTATTCTTTCTTTGTCTCATAAGAGATTCCGGTAACTACTCAGAGGCGTATCCGAGAATACCTTCTATTTCAAGCAGCAGAAGTTGAATATGCCCCAGAATAAAAGGTAAAGGTAGCCTTATAGCCGACACCGCCGTAAGTGTTAGGAGACTTCACTATACTCGGTCTCCGCGTCATGACGGTGGGATGACTGGACCCTTTTCTCGCTGCCTGACCCTTTCCTAACTCAAGAGCAAAGCCGGGTAACCATTTACAACGGCACAGGCTTGAGCGTGACGCTACCAGGTTTCGAACCTAGTAACTTTGGCTCGAGAGCAAGTGCCAAATGCCCCAGATTATCTTCTTCTAATTCAATCCACACAAACTCAATATGCCCCAGCTCATCATCTTCTAATTCAAGTACCACAAATGCAATACGTCCCAGACAATTTTCTTCCAATTCGTCTTGTTCATTTTTGTCTTGTTGCACTTCTTCTTTTCTTCTGCGACTGGATCATAATATGGGCCATAATTATTTCATAATATGGGCAATAATAACGCCCCAAAGTTCATATGTGTGTGCTTTCGCCCATTACAAGTGCGACAATCTCCATGTTTTGGGTTTATACCCTCACCGCATACAAAGAACACCGGCAAGTAGTCCCCCGTGGGTCGACGTCACGTGAGAGATGCGAAGCGCGTATGTAGTCTTCTGCGATCCCATGTTCGGTGGTTGTTTCTGTAACAATTTGTTTTACATGATGAGGTTGCCAGCCCCGTGCACAGTATTATGTTAGTCGCCACTTGAGACATGCTTGATGCAGCAATAGTCCAACTCTTTTTTTTTTTTGTCTCCTCTGAGACCCCTGGACCTACATGAGACTCTATGCTTTTCATCTATCTTACATTTTTTAAGCCCCCTCATCAAGGTATTTCACCTTCCATCAACTCCACGTACATATCTCTTGACCCCTCGTCAAACTCAGTTCATTGGACGTGTCTCAGCCATCTCGCAATGTTCGATTTCAGGATTTTGTCTAACTGACTAACTCTGCAGGTCACTATAACTGGTATGTTTTCTTCACGTTAACTGGTCAACTCTGCAGGTCACTATAACTGGTATTTTTGCTTCACTTTGGCTAACTGACTAACTTTGCAGGTCACTATAACTGATATTTTTTCTTTACTTTAACAGACTAACTCAGCAGGTCACTTCTATAACTGGGATTGTTTCTTCACGATAACTGACCAACTTAACAGCTCACTATAACTGGTATTGTTTCTTTACATTAACTAACTAACTTAGCAGGTCACTATAACTGGTATTGTTTCTTCACGTTAACTGACTAACTTAACAGGTCACTATAAGTGGAATTGTTTCTTCACTTTAAATAACTAACTTAGCAGGTCACTTTAACTGGTATTGTTTCTTCACGTTAACTGACTAACTTAACAGGTCACTATAACTGGAATTGTTTCTTCACTTTAAATAACTAACTTAGCAGGTCACTTTAACTGGTATTTTTTTTTCACATTAACTGACTAACTCAGCAGGTCACTATAACCGGCATTGGTTCTTCACTGGTTCTTATTCTGTTATATTCCTATCAACGTCCTTAAATGACCTATAGCTCCCAAGACGATTTTAAAAAAATGATTAATTTTATATCTTAAAATGGCCAGACGGTTAGAGCGTTTGCCTCCTGCCGGCAAAGTTACCGGGTTTCAGGATCGAAACCTGCTAGTGGCCACACTCCAGTCTACCCAGTTATAAAAGGGTGCCTGACTCTGCTCTTGAGTTAGAGAAGACAAAGGCAACGAGGATGGAAACCGGTCACCCCCACCTCTTAAAGCGAAGGCCTAGTATAATACAATTTCTAACGCTTGACTTCCCTACGGCAGTATCTGTCACTGGACCATGATTACTGTAGAATAAAAAAAAACAACGCAGATACACAAATCAATAATTGTAAGATTTCATATCATACGAAGTAGGGCCTGGGATTCACTTAACGGCGATTTCGATTTCATTTTTCACCTATCCTCGATTTAATCCCATACGCTTCGATCTAATTATATCGAGAAAGTCAGATGGTTGCACAACGTGCCACATACCAACCGCTAGGAAAGCAGCTGTCGAATTAACCACACAATGTTACATGTATAGCGGCGCTTCTTAACCAGGGCTGCATGCACATCCCGGGGTTGGGCGGATCTGACTTCTGGGGGTTGCGACATATTTCAAATATTTTAGACAACGAATCTTCATGAACACATTATAACGCACATAATTTAAATGTATTTTGTACCAAACAACACATCGACATGATCAATGAATATATTCTACTTGAAGTTAACTTTCTTCAAAAAAGTTTCCAATGTTGTTGGGGTTTATATGCAAGAAAATAATTTTCCCTACGTCTACAGATGTATGAGAAACCGCTGGAAAATACGTGTTCATGCGTCTTTAATTCATTTGCCTCTAATGAGTAGTTTCCCCTTTTCTGGGCTCATTACTTGCACTAAATAAATAAATAAAACGATATTTTTCTTTTCATTTCGTGTAAAAAGACAACTGTTATTTCTGTTGTCTTTGCATTTCTGGAATATTTTGAGTCACAAGATGGATTTTGAGGCGACCTCTTTCCGATCTCTCTTTCACTACGGCAGTAATCAGTTACATTTTTTGTGCTGATTTTATTGCGATTTTTCCGGGTCGCACCCTTTTTCTTTCTCTGCTAGGCAGCAGATATTTGATATTGACAAAACTTTTGACACTCCTTGTTGCTGTATACCTCACATTTGCTAGGCGCGGCACAGTTTTGCTGAGATTAAGCGCAGGTAAACCCATATTGGTCTGCTTAGTTTTTGTGCTTAAGCAAGAGATAACAAGATTACTCGTCTGTGCAACACATTTTGGATTATCCTTGAGAGATTAAAAGAGTTGATAGACAAGAAATTGAGAGATGAACAAGCAGGTTTTCGACAAAACAGATCATGTACAGACCAGATAGCCACTTTGAGAATAATAGTTGAACAAAGCCTGGAATGGAATTCACCACTATACATCGGATTTGTGGACTATGAAAAGGCATTTGACAGTGTAGATAGAGAATCACTTTGGAAATTGATGAGGCATTATGGAGTTCCCCTGAAGATCATTAATTTAATAAAGAAAACATATGAAGACATGACATGCAGAGTTCTTCATGAAGGACAGCTTACAGAACCATTTGGGATAAGAACAGGAGTGCGACAGGGATGCCTCTTGTCTCCATTTCTTTTCTTGCTGGCAATAGATTGGGTTATGAGATCATCGACAACACACAACAGAAATGGAATCCAGTGGACTCTGACTAAGCAGTTGGATGATCTGGATTTTGCTGATGACTTGGCTCTTCTGTCCCATAACCGTAATCAGATGCAGGACAAATTGAAAACACTCGATGAGAGGTCACAGCAATTGGGTCTGAAAATACACAGGGAAAAGACAAAAATAATGCGAATAAATGCAGGTAATGATAATAGGGTTGAACTTGAAGAAACATCAATACAAGATGTAGAATCATATACGTATCTTGGCAGTAATATAGACAAAGTTGGAGGGACAGACAGCGATATCAAAATAAGAATACAAAAGGCAAGAGGAGCTTTCATTGCATTGGGAAATATATGGAGATCAAGAGAAATAGGATCCAACACGAAAATAAGAATCTTCAACTCAAATGTGAAGTCAGTCCTATTGTATGGCTCTGAGACATGGAGAACAACAAAGACAACAACCAAAAAGCTACAGACTTTCATAAATGGGTGCTTGCGTAGAATAGAGGGATTAAAATGGTATGACAAGGTTACCAACGTAGAACTGATGACAAGAACTAGACAAGTGCCAGTGGAACAAGAGATGAGAAGAAGACGATGGCGATGGATAGGACACACACTGAGGAAACCTGTTGATAGCATTACAAGGCAGTCCTTGTTCTGGAACCCGCAGGGCAAGAGAGGCAGAGGAAGACCAAGAAGTACATGGAGAAGAGAGTTGGAAACAGAGGTGAAAATGATGAGGAGAACATGGAAAGAACTTGAGATGATGGCACGTGACAGGAGGACTTGGCATGTGTTTGTTGAAGGCCTATGCTCCTTTGGGAGTGGAGGGTTATGAATTATGAAGAGATAACAAGATTACTCGTCTGTGCAACACATTTTGGACAGACACGTATGACATAATCGCTTCCTGTCCGACTTGTTATGACAAGAGTACTTTAGTTCGTCTGCCAGGGATTGGATGTATTCATACCATATACAGACGACTTGATCTCTACATTATGTTCAAAAGTTTTCCATGTCAGGAATATTTTGAAATCCCCCCCCCCCCCCCCTTTCCCAACCGGCATGTTTGAAATGATTGGAGCTTTTACCTAGCTTCATAACAAACAGAGCGGGAGAGAACAGTGAATATAACCTGACGCTTCAGTCAGTCAAATTTACTGTGAAGATTGCTTGCCAAGACACCAGACTTGCCAGAAGTTAGAATTCAGAATTCCATTTTATCAGACCGGACCTTTTATTTGAGTATTTATCAGGACTTACAAAGCAGCCCAGGAAATCTCTATCATTTTTAATAAGGAAATCCCAAATATCTGAGGAAACTGAACACAGAGTCAGAGAGGGAATTAAAGTTAAAATTAACGACCTCAAGTACACGTAAAAAGGCATCGGCTAGTGCTTTAACTTCATTTATCTGAGCAAACAAGTCTGTGAGCCAGGATTGGCGTAAGTTGACATTTTACATTTTCATTATTAACATGTGAATTAATAGGTATATAATTTACCATGTGAATATTAATATGTGAAAATTGCTAGTGGATGTCCCAGTCATTTAATTAAGGCTGGCAACCTCAGCGCATAGAATGGTGATTTCATGAAATACCACTGCACGGGCTGGCGACTGCTTTATTGCAAAGTTTCATAAGGAGAACTAAACGCATCCGTAGTCCCAGGTTCCATATGGAGCAGGGAGGGAAAGATGAAAGAAATGAAGTACATTTTAATTATAATACTTACAGTTTCAAACCAGTGTAAATGTCGATGTTAACATATTCACTTTAAAATTAATGGAAGTTTCAAGCTTTTCAAATCAGTGTAAACATAAATGAAAACATATTCAATTTATATTGTGAACACTTTTCAATCAGTGGAAATGTAGATGTAAACATATTCTATCTGTACTTTTAACCTTTTTTCATTTAAATGTAAAGTAACTATAAAAGATATTCAATTTAAATGTAAAGAAAGTTTTCTGTCGAGGGATTAAAGTTAATTCTCATCGAGGGTAAATTCTGAGTAAATGGGATGGTGGAATAGGAATAGGGGACACATCAGTATGTGTCGGAAGCGCAATACTCAGGAGAGCGTTTCGTTTCTTTTCTTTTATCACAGTTGTTGGTGGTGGTACCAGTTGACGGGTACTATCTCTGGAACAAGAAGGGAACAGTGGCCTGAGCTTTAAGACGAGAGACCAACTTTGTAGACTCTCCCTGACACTCCTGGGAACGAGCTGCACCCTACAACCTTGACCAGCGACGAGCGTGAGCAGTGTAAAAAGAACCCACCCAGCGGGAGCAGAAACAACCACTGGCAGCTAAGTGCAATATATAAGCTGCCAAAGTGAACTTTTTTCAAAGAACCTCCTATCAATCAATGATGAACCTTTTCTTTTAAACTATTCATTTATTTTCAAACTGTTAAAATTTAAGTGATTATTAAATTTGGGTATTTGTAATTTTACAAATTTAACTTCGATTTCATCATTTTAAATGTACTGTATGTTTGTCTCAGTCAATTTACTACAGACACTCTAAACAGAGCTATACCAGAATAATAAGAATTCCACTGAGTAAATCAGAGGTGGGGGCTTGAACGAGCTAAGATTAATCATTGCTTAATTCGTCACAAAAGTTGTCGGCAGATTCTACAATTAACGTGCTCAGCCAATGCAGCATTGTTTTCGCTAATCTTAATATCTTGTGAATACTCCATTGAGATAGAAGCGTCATTACCCTTCCATTTACAAATCTGCCAAAAGTAATCTTGTGCGAAGGTAGACACCTTTGAAGCCTTTATTAGATATTCTTGAGTTTTGGCACTGTTGGACCACTACTGCAAAGCAGGGGAGACAGTACGTCACATTTTGAGAGCGTGTAAACAATATGGATGATGTAATGGGGGCTGGGGGCTTCTTAAGATGCTGTAATGGGATTTGTCAGACAATGTACAGCGATGGGGGGGAATAGGATTTAGAGTCAAGCCACAGATATGGTGAATTTCATGTCTTATTCGTCACATCAAATATACAAAAGGATGGCCACCGCCCGAGCAAAATGGGGACAGTTTGTTGCTGGCCTACAAGACGCCACTAGGCGTGATGGCCACTGACTGCTTTGTCAGTCAGGGGGCTAAGGATTCAAGAAGAAGAAGACTGTACAACGTGCATGAGGGTGCAGTAGCAGTAGGCCTATTCATTCTTTGTCTCGTCTGAGACCCCCCGGGAACTACACGGGGCTTTAAATGATGTTATTTAAGCATTATTCTTGCCTACTCAGCCAAACACATATAACAGAAGTTTAATGATTAAACAAACAACAACAAAATATCAATATGAAACCTTGCACATTTTTTGTTTGGCCAACAGTCAAAAACTGGTCGAATACCTGAACTCAGCCCAAATCACAGCTCTGCCTCCAAATTCATGTCCATTATTTGAGATATGTATTTCGATCTGATCGAAGTGACTGAGTGAACCGTTGATTCATCGAGCTACATCGAGCCAAACATGGAAAACAATTATTGAATCATATGTATTTCGACCTAATCGAAGGGATAGAGCAAAACGTTGCTTCACATAGACATCAAGCCACAAATAGAAAATAATTTAATCATACGGATATTTCAGGGACAGGTCGGAAATTTCAGTAAAGACTGTCCTCGACTTACGACGGAGTTCCTTTCGGACGACCCCATTGTAAGTTGATTTTGTAGCAAGTCAGAAATCGCTATTACCTATAAAAACCAAAAGGATAGGTCAACGATTAAAATGCTTGAACGCTAAAATGCATAGGCCTGATTTGTTACATTTTTAGAACAAATTTTACTTTTTTGTTTTGAAATAGTGAAATAATACAGTGTACACATTAAAATATAAAATTACTGTGCTGTGCTGTACTGTACGGTGGACGGAACGGTCGTCTCAAGACTTTCCGACCGAACGTCGCGAGTCGAAAATAATCGAAATAATATACTAGGACTAATGCTTGTGGTATGACAAAGTCACAAATGTGGAACTGGTGACAAGAACCAGACCTAGGCCAGTGGAACAAGAGATGAGAAGATGACGATGGCGATGGATAGAACACACACTGAGGAAACCTGCTGATAGTATTACAAAGCAGTCTTTGTTCTGGAATCCCCAGGGAAAAAGAGGCAGAGGTAAACCAAAAAACACATGGAGAAGAGAACTGGAAACAGAAGTGAAACTGATGAGGAAAACGTGGAAAGAACTTGAGCTGTTGGCACATGACAAGGGGCATGTGTTTGTTGAGGGCCTATGCTCCTTGGGGAGCTAAAGTGTATTGGCTGTCGTAAGTTCGAGTAGTTGTAAGTCGAATATGTCGAGAAGTCTATATACTTATTTATAGCGTTAACAAAATTATTTTTAAGAGCTGTTTTCATGAAATTTTCGTCCAGTATCATAACAGGTCTAATAATATATTTCGCCACAATTTTACTGTCAATTCGCCACATGCGTTGACTTGCGAACGTACTGCCCAGCCCTAATGTAAAAGACACGTGCCCAGTATGCCACTATTTACCTGTTAAAGCGAAGACGAAATATAGGATAGTTTCAGAAAACAATGTTTAAAATATCCTTCCATTCCAAAAAATAACTATCATTCTATCATTGAGTCCAAGCTGACAGAACCCAAAGTATAATAGCAACAAGTAATTGTTATTTTGGGATAGAATAAATCATAAAAGATGATGCCTATCATCAGCTATCTAGGCGAGACCAGGTCATCATTTTCCGCTTACGTACTGGTCACAGTAGGTTGAGGTATCATCTATAATAATCTATATCACAAGTACAGGATTAGTCCAGCAGATCTCTGTTCCTATGACACCCGCCCTATGACAGCTGAACATCTGCTGCAGTCCTGCCCCATATACAAGCAGTGAACAGAGTGGCATATGGAAACAATCTACTTCTCTTCATGAAAAACGGTTTGTAGATGTCAGCAACCTTGAGCTAACTACTGCCTTGATTAGAGTTATTAATGTAGAAGTCTCAGGGCGAACAAGGAAGAAAAGGAAGCAGAAGAAGTATTTTCGGATAAACTGTGAACACTTTAAAGACAACAACAACAACAGGAACACAAAGACAGGAAGAAAGGATACCTTACAGTGTCGAGACTGCGAAGATCAGATAGCAAAACACGATATAGCTGTTTGTGAAGTGTCAGAACTTCGCACAAATATTTCGCGGGTTGCGGTTTTGTCTTTCAACGTGCGTAAGCTAAAATTTTTGTGGACGAATATTTTTTTTGTTTTCTGTTTAAACAAATGCAGGTTTGAGATACCAGTGTTTTGAAGAAAGAATGCCTTGTACCCCACCAAAAAAGTTAAGTATCTGTTAAGGCAGCTGACATGACATGGCATTCTTGCTTCAAAGTAAGCATTTATAAAAATAAAATAAAAATATATTAACTGCTTTTCTTCTAGAGAAACTGTCTCATCAAAACGTGAGAAAGCAAACGATAAAGAAGAAGGAGAACAAGAAGAGGAAGACGTGAAGCAGGTGTAGGAAGAAGAAAAATAAGACTGAAGAAGGAAGGAAGGTAGGAAGTGAGACAGGAAGTGAGACAGGATGTGAGACAGGATGTGAAGCAGGAAGACAGACAGGGCGGCAGCAGGAAGGAAGACAGGACGGCAGCAAGAAGGAAGGACGATAGAAATGAAGAAGGAGGAGAAGAAGGAGAAAGAGGTAGTGATGATGATGATGATGACGACGATGATGAAGATGATGATGACAACGACGATGAAGGACGACAATGATACTATTCATTTCAGCATCGCGTTTTTGCGTGCTCCGCACTCAACTATGAAAAACAAATATGCAACTGTTTTAACAATGTCTCGTAGGACATAAACAAATTTTGTACACAACACACGATGTACTTTTACACATGTTTCCTACACGACAACAGGAGCGTCACCTCCATATTCGCAACACAATGAGGCTCCTCTCTACATGCAAATAATACACGTGCGGTCAATCTTCGTCAACATTACTCTCTTCCTCTTTCTGGATGTCTGACTACAAAGGATCTACATTTACATCCGCTTTCATCTCTTTTAGATCACTGTATCCTAACTTAGTTCCATCTGTTAGGCTGTCAAGCCACTGCCCTTAACTAATCCTCTCTACCTGGTATTCTCAAACCTTTGCGTTGCGAGGGATCACGAAGTGTTTAGCCAGTTGATACGTGTTATTATTTACATGGATAATAGCTACAATTTACTCGTTAGATGACTCCGCACACATAACATCTTGATAGTTTTATATGTCATTGTGCGTTTATCACGCAGTGAGTTTTCGCCAATCGCAAATGGAGCTCTGAAAACTGAGCCGCCATTTTGATCGTTGGAATAGAAAGGACAGAATCAGAGCAGTTAAGATAAAAAAAAATGACAGAAAAGGAGGCGGAGACAAAAATAGAAAGAAAATAGACCGACAGCTCAGATTAAAGGGCAGACATTTCTAATCAAACCGTCACAATGATAAACAAAGTAACAAACATGACCCCTACTTTAACTCCAGCCCCTTTTATCACAAAAGTTTAAACGCAAGTTTACACGCAGGATGAACAACGGATGGCTGAACAATGTTTAGGATTACAACGGCAGCGCTTCAGTGACGCACAGTATCACCCCAACTGTTCAGCATCTACACATATAAGATAGCGCCTAAAGCATACACAGAATTGCCTGCTTAGTATGTGCATATAACCAAAGTTCACTGCAAAGACACACGTACACAAAAAAACACCCCATGAAAAATCTCTGTGCCCATAGAAATTTCAGTTGTCCATAACAGGTCTTTTAAAAGAGTTCTGGTAAAATGTCTGACAGATCTGCCCTTGCTGCCGGGCGGAGACACTGATACCATCCAGGGATGATCCGTTCTAAGGATAAAGGCAAACGAAGATTAGGTAGCCTCAGAAGATATTTTCGACATCAAGAAATTGTGTGACCAGCACAGTTGTCAGTAGAAAATGACAATTAGCAGAATTTAATGCGTCTTGTCCATGGGCATGTTCTGAGGGCTGCAAAAACAGAGTTGACCATGGCGGATGCCAAACTTGAAAAATTGCTGAAGAAAGAGTTTGATCTCAACTGGGTAACCAACGCATCAATCCAGGAACTCATTAGAAGTATCCGATCCCGGCTTGGCCCCCATATATTTACCAACTGTTGCGATACTTATTCATGTCTGTAGAATAGGCCAAAAGTGAAAACATCACCAAACAACGATCCGATATCTTTGACGATACATGACTTTAATTTACAGAGGACTGCTCCAATTATTCACAGTTCATTGATTCTTCTTCTTCTTCTGTGTTCGTCCTGAAAAGGACGTTGGATGCGTTGCGTCGCCGTTTACAGCAAAGCTGCGATATCTGCGCCTTTCGGCCCGACACATCCGACTTCGGCACGGCATTTTTTAGGACCGGGTTTGCCTTCCCACTTCGATCCCTACTCTCTCAGCCAGACTGAAGTGATGCAGCCTGTTTCCAGGACCACCACTTGGAGGTGGAGTAGGGTCTTGGTCAGCTCTGGTTCGCTGACCCTGACGCAAGCAGTCAGCTATGGGTCGCTGGCTACATTCCACTTTTGACGCGTCTTAGGTCCCACTGAGAAGACCCCAAGACAGACGCCTTACACTTCTGCATAATTTTTATATCTTCTGCTTGCATAAATTAACTACGTCATACTTTATTGGCGTAGCTCCGTATAATATAATATTGTTAGAGCCTGATAACGCTTTCTACAAGCAAACCCGTTGTGGTATGCAAAATTAGTCCGTAAAGTATTATTTAACCACTGTTGCGATACTTATTGTATGTTTGTAGAATAGGCCAAGAAATACGCCTAGAAGATATAACGCCAACAGTGTAAACATCATCAAACAACGATTCGATATCTTTGACGATACATGACTTTAATTTACAGAGGACTGCTCCAATTATTCATAGTTCATTGATTCATTACACATAAATGTTGGCCAGACATTAATATGGTACAAGATACGAACTGGTCTGTCCATCTTGCGTCCGCACTCAAATCGTCTATATGGACATGTCGAATTATTTACGAATCAAATATAGTTCGAAAATATACTTCCTTTCATCAAATTTCAATTGGCAATTACACACAACTGCTGATGCCTCATATTGTAGAATACCCCTACTTTGAATCCAGCCCCTTTTATCACAAATGTTTACAAGCAAGTTTACACGCAGGATGAACAACGGATGGCTGAACAATGTTTAGGATTACAACGGCAGCGCTTCAGGGACGCATAGTATCACCCCTATTGTTCAGCATCTACACAGATAAGATAGCGCCTAAAGCACATACATAATTCAATACTTAGTATGTGCATATGACCACAGTTCACTGCAGACACACGTACAGAAAAAAAACACCCCATGAATACACAGGCATATTCAACTATAGAATGTGACAGACAAATATGATAACTAGTACTTCTGAAGCAAAATTTATAACCACCATTTCTCCATTAACCTTATGCAGAAGGTCGGATTCTAAAGGTACCGGTTTCGATTACCAGGAGAGGGAATATAATTTATGGAAATTATGGTCTGTGTCGTGTAAAATTCTAATCCACATATATAAATTAAAAAGTAAATGTAAAGCCTAACAAATAACTTCAATAAAAGGAAAGAAGAATGGTAAAGAACAGTGCTGTCACAATGACTGTACTCGAAATCCCCCTTGTTTTCTACTTCGTCTGCAAATTGTAACGTTTCACGTTGATAGTAAAAGCCTACTGCAGCATACACGCTTTCTACGATAAAACGTGTACTGCATTTCTAAGAAAAACCTTGAGATACGCAAAGCTGACCTATATTTAATATTCCATTCATGTCATTTTATACACTAAGTTACCATAAACGAAAGACAGATGGAATTAGGATAGAGAGAAGGGAGGGCTGAAAGCAGGAACGCATACAACACTAAACACGCGTCTCGCTATACAATTAAAGTCATCACGCGTGTAAGGCCACAAGCACTAGCTTTTTTCAAATCGACAGTGATAAAAAACACTACCCATACGAGAGTTAGGTTTAAAAAACTTACAAAACGCTTATTAGGAAACATGACATTCTACTGTTTTATGTCTAAAATCCTGACATTAGTCTGACAGTACAGCAGACACCATAAAGTTTGGAAGTGAGGAGGTGGCAACAGCACGACTATCCTAGAAGAAAATGCATATTTTGAACGCAGCCACTTAGCTCCTTTAAATTTGTATATTCGGGTTCCTTAGGACTTGCTGGCAAAGAATATGTTAAACGTTACGCAAATAGTCTAGGAATTAATAAATTATAGCCAAAAGAAATAGTGAGGGTGTCAGACAACCCCAAAATCAGAATCGCTCAGTGGCAGATTTTGACACCACCATTGTACGGGAAATAGGTCCCCATGTTAAATCCTATTTGATTGGAGCGCAGTAAATGTAAGGCTAAACACGATTAGTCGGGCTACAAATACTATCTTTTGTTGTTGGGGGAGACAGAAGGAAGGGTACTTTTTTTCAAACGCTTGTGTAAACATGGCTCGATTGGTTAGACCCGCCAATATAGTCAATTAGGAGCGTCAGGTCAACACCACATTTTCAAATAAACTTTCTAAAGCAACAGTGCGTTGAGATTCAGCTTATATTTTTCTAAATAAAAGCCTGAGACAGTGGCAGGTCGGATTTTGTGCCTATTCATTGCCAGTCAACGTAATTCTGTATTATTTCCATGAATTGTGGTAAGCTTGAAATATTTGATATCTTTTTAATGAAAATTGAATGTAAATTGATAATTTATGTCTGTATATGTGTGTGGTTCAGTAGCGAACATGAGGCAAAGCCTATATAGTGCTCCAACCTGAACAGAAGGTGTCGGAAGAAAGTAAAACTACATGGAATTGCCAAACAGTACACTGACACCTATCTTATTGACTAGAAAGAAATAATGCTGGAATTGCAGAGGCGTAGTAACCATTAGGGAGGAGTATACCGTGAACTGGGGTGACTTTGCCCCATGGGGTGACTTTGCCTATTAAATACTGAAAATGTGAATGTGTTCATACTTGCATTTCTAGAGTTGTTTGCCTTCATTTTTCAACTCTTCATGAAAGAAGACATGTTTAGTGGGATGTTTGTGGTGTTTCTTCCCTCCTAAGCGCTGAGACACGAAAGAAGCAGCCCTGGTGTTCTTGACATCGTTTTTTTTGCTGATTTAGGTGAGTTTGTACTTCTATTTGAATGTGATATAGTTTATTTCCCTATGTACTTTATTCTCATGCATTTCGATGATAAAAAGGTTAATCATTTGTTTGGATAAGCTTTAGTCTCAAGTTTCTTAAATGCTTTCCTTCCACAGTCTGGGGCAAAGTCACCCCATTGATCTAGACTTAATGTGGTCTTAAACTTGCTTTTTCAATGTTGCACACTTTGGTGTTTATATATCTTTGTTTTGTTTTTTTCTTCAGATCACCATGCCCAGACATCACAAGAGAAAGCCTGGTAGCAGACACTATAGAGACTATTCTGAAGAAACCTTGCTTAAGGCTGTTGAAGAGTGTAAAACACTTCTATAAAAGAAATCTCAAAAATCTACAACATACCATTGAGAACTCTACGGAACAAGGTGAAGGGAGTCCACAAGAAGACACCTGGAGGACAGTCTGCTCTGTCAAGAGAGTTTGAGGAAACACTTGTAAATCACATAACAACATGTGCAGACTATGGAATCCCCGTTGAAAAAAAACGACGTTAAACTTCTGGTCAAAGGAATACTAGACAAAGGCAAAATTTCAGTTAAAAAATTCAAGAACAATACACCTGGAGATGACTGGGTGAGAGGATTTCTGAAGCGACACCAAGATGTTGTTTGTCAGAGGACATGTCAAAATATAAAGCGATCACGAGCTGAAATAAATCCCAAAGAAATTCAAGGCTACTTTGACAATTTAAAGCTGTCTTTAGAAGGTGTCCGTGCAGAGAACATACTTAATTATGATGAAACAAATCTTGCTGATGATCCAGGGCAGAAAAAATGTGTCTTCAAAAGGGAAGTTAAATACCCAGAGAGAGTAATGAACTATTCAAAAGGCAACATCTCCATCATGTTTGCTGGGACAGCTACAGGGGAACTACTTCCACCCTACATCATATACAAGTCAGAGCACCTGTGGCATTCATGGTGTGAAGGTGGCCCACCAGGCACTAGGTTTGGGAGGAGCAAAAATGGGTGGATGGATGGTACCAATTTTGATGAATGGTTTCTGAGTGTTGTAGTGCCTTGGGCCAGGAGAAAACATGGTCGCAAAGTAATCATAGGGGACAATTTAAGTTCACACATCAGTGCATCAGTGATATACAAGTGTGAAGAACTGAATATTGCTTTCATCCTGCTTCCTCCTAACTCCACAGACAAGTGCCAGCCACTTGATGTGTCTTTTTTTGCTCCTCTCAAAAAATTATGGAGAAAGCTGTTGGAGAGTTACAAGCAAAAACACCCATCTTCTGCATCACTAGACAAGAAAGTGTTTCCAGCAATGCTAAATAAATTAATTGAAGGGATGGGTATGAGATCAGCCAACAATTTGATTTCTGGGTTCAGAGCCTGTGGCATTCACCCCCTAGATGCAAACCAAGTGCTGAAAAAGCTGCCAAAGTCAACTGTCACTAGTGACACAAGCAAAGACCCACAAGGTGTTTCAGATGCTGTGCTAAACTATTTGCAGACTTTTAAATACTCGCCCAATTCAAATGGTTGCACAGGAACTGGCAGCAGGCATAAGAGGAAGAAAGTTTCTGTGCCACCAGGGAAATCGGTGAGTGCGGAAGACTTGCAGTCTGCTCAGTCTCAATCCTTGACATCTGCACCCCCAGCATCATCTTCAGCACCTGTTCAACATCAACCTTCAACATCTGCTCAAGCACTGCAGTTGCAACCTTCGGCATCTGTATCTTCCTGCCGGTCATCACCATCCGAGTTTGAACTCGAGAAAACAGATTCAGATTGTTAAGACATTCCATTTTCTGACACTGATGAGGAGTGGCTGCCACCAACGAAAAAAGCATGTAAAAAACATTTTTGATGTGAACTGGTGGTGTGATCTTTCCCCCCCCCCCCCCCCACTATAACAGATGTGTCTTTTTGTAACGCGTCGTAAATGATTTGATTAATTAATCAGTGAATGTAGAAAAAAATTTACTTGTTTGTATTTTAAGTATTCTTTGAAGCTTTTATATTACTATCAGGTATTGTGCATCTGATTTCCCTACTTTCAGGGTTTTAAAAGTGTTTTTAACTACTGGTACGTTACATGTTTTGTCTTTTTAAAAAAAAATAAGGTATGAAGGCAAAGTCACCCCATTTTTACTTCAGTTGAAATATTTCACAATACCTCTTAAATCATCTAATCCTGGTGGAATTCTGACTTCATTTAAAAATAAAAACAAAGCTTATGTATCCACTCTGTATTTCAGCACCTTTGGGCTGTATTTAGTGTTGGTTAATATACTGTAAAAAATCTGTAAAGATGAAATGTAGGCAAAGTCACCCCAGTTCACGGTACTGATGTCAATTGTTTCAGATGAAGATAGCAATTGGCCTACCGCTCTGAACTCAGTGTTTGTTACGTATTGTGTTCAGTCTGGAATTAGATTATAAATTAGTTATGAAGTAGGAGGTACAACCTTCTTGTTTCAGGGACTGTGGTCCTAAAGTTATTGAGCAGCACCTGGTCTGAGCTTTGCTGAATCTGGAGGCTGACAGCATACTCCTGGGTCCAGAAAGCGACTAGTGAGGTGTCTTCAGAACACAGGGGAGCAATCGAGCAGAGGAGTCTTTTCCTGCCGTCATCACGAAAGTTAAGCCTCTGTGGCCAGTGGAGCTCAACATTATGTGTCCCCTCAAAAATTGACATTTTAGTAAAAAAGAGGGACAATACCTTGTTTAAATTGACAGGAACTGTGAACTTTTCCCCCATACTATTTCCCAGATAAACAAACACTTGAAGTCATGATGACAAATAATAACATAGCTTGAAAAAACAAAACCAGTATTACCTCATAGTACTACTACACAACTGACACACATAGGATAATATTAATAAAATATGTCACTAGAAGGTTCATGTTTATAAATTATGTATGTATAAATTGTGATTACAATTAATTGTGATTCCTGGTTCACTTTGTAGTTGAATCAGGATATATATTAGTGAAAGTAATTAATACATATATATTTGAAACTTTACCAGTGACTCAATTAAGATAGTCTTATAGAGTGTTAAATGTGTGTGAGTGTCACAGTGTTGTCAAGTGTGGTGGAATAAATTAAATTGTTTATCTGTCTGTTGTTGTTGTGACTTACACTTCATCATATACATACCCTAGACATTTAACGTAGTCATCACAATAATCCAGAATAATTCTGACTGAGGTATAATGTGGTAGCAGGTAAGGTTATCTGTAAAACACTACACCTATTAGATACAGATACCTTCACAGCTGATCTCAGTCAGTACACTAAGTCCCCTATAAATATTTATAACATCTCACTTTACCACAGTCTGCTAGGTAGTTAGATCGGATGCCTAGCCTTCTCGGATGAGGGCGAACAAAATAGGAGGTCCCGTGTGCAAGTTGCGCCCGTTAAAAATCCCACGGCAGTTGGAAATCGTTAAGAGTAGGCCATAAGGCCGCTGACCTGGCAAAATTTTAAAAATTAGAAACTTACTCACCACAAAAATATTTATAGAATGTGTGATTCCTTTATACATACATTGGGATTCTCGCCGGGGCTGCGGAATTCGTGCACTGTGCTGAGATTTTCCTTGAATGTTCTAAAGGATGAGATCGGAGCACTGATGGAAGTTGGCCGTGTGCAATGAAGATGGTCCTTAAAACCAAACCAAACCTTATGCAGCATGGAGCCGCCACTGCAGGAAGCCAGCCACTAAACCATTCATGTGTTTCTTTTCTTGGTGGTTTCTGTAGAAATTTATTCCAATTTATATAAAATCCCAGCTTTTGCTATCAGTGCGTAACGCTAAGGGATGCAACTTTGGTTGAAAGTTAGACATTAATTGTATTGTTTCCCTTATATGTACTCTCCCTAAAATAGTAACACTCGACAAAGAGAAGTGCACAAATGACGATGTGCACAAAAATATTTATAGAACTGTGGTGATGCACAGTGGTTTTTAAAAAATACTTTTGAATAAGTAAAATTGCCGTTAAGTATTGGTGCTTTTGAATTTAATTCCCGTATTACGACGGGCTTTTACACTAGTTTTACATAATGAAGTTACCAGCCCCATGCACAACCTCACTCTAATCGGCTATTTGGACATGCCTAAGGAAGTACAGTAGTCTAATTCTCTCTTTGCCTGCTCAGATACCCCCGGAACTATCCTATAATCTACATCCACATCAATAATTCATCCATCTGTAGCGAAAGGTTTTTCTGGTGTGATGATAGTGGTAGAGAAGAAGTAGAATATCTCTCCAGAAAGTATAAAGTCCCAGTGCCAGAGAAGTGCACTGGTATCACAATTGAGTTACAGCTGTGAATACTCTGAGCTGGACAATAGATTTAGGCTTCAGAAGTATACTGTGCCACTTTCGCTATAGTAACCCTATGTGATAATATAATTAAATTAGAAAAAGTAACTCAAAATTTAACAGTTAAAAATTTACCAAGTCAAATGAGTACAATTTCATAATTTATTATGTACATCTATATATCCTTGTAATGAGAAATGGGTGTCGGAAGATGGTAAAATGTATGATTATTTATAGTTACAAATTAAAATAAATAATAGAAAAAAATCTTGGATGAATCTTCCAATGAAATTAGAAAAGTCTGTCACAGTATATTTTTGATCTATCTTGCTATCTAGTCCAGAGGTTTTCAAACTGTGCGTCGCGGCTCCCAGGGGCGTTGCGGCCCTCGGCTAAGGGCGTCGCGGTGGCTTGGGAAAAGTGTTGGGATCGATATTATGAGCCAAGGTCCATCAATAAATATTGATCTTCGTAGGACGACATGTTTGCGCCGAGGTATTATTACATGTACCAATACGTATCATTAGGTACTAGAAGTTATTGACTAATGCACCATAAAACTCCAGAGCAGGTCTATGTTACGAACAGCTGCTTATATATAATATGTAGTATAGAGAGGAGCCGCGGTGAATTATGCACAGGTCAAGGGACCCGCGGACCAAAAAAGTTTGAAAACCTCTGATCTAGTCTCTAGCTGTTATCATCATCGACATTAGCTTTAGAAACTGCTCACAGTGTTTGTTGGATTGGATACAGAAAAACTCATCTTGTGTTTGTTCGAGGTTCCTGAGACACACTGTTGATCAAGAAGACTTTCCTTCAGCCCGCCCTATAACTACGGGGGACTAAGGTGTTGAAGATTGTTTGACCACTGGGCTTCAGTTAGCAGGATCAAAGGTCCTCAAGTCTTTAGTTTAAACTCGATCACGAACTCGAACATGAGCTCGATCAGGAACGATCATAAACTTGATCAGGAGCGATCATAAACTCGATCAGGAACGATCATAAAACCTGGAACAAAAGGTAATAGGTAGCCATGGTGTTCCAACAATCTCACCAACTACTGCTGTTCATGAGGCGAACATATCTTCAGTGTTTATATATAAATGAATGAATCATGGTAGTATGTTACAGAGATAGCATGATAAGATTATGTCCACTGTGCAGAAAATAACAACGTACATGAATAAATCACATGTTACATGGGTAAGATATAACCTTTGCCTTCCACTTATTGATGCTAAGTCACTTATGTACTTGCTGGTATGTCGTAAGCTTCCAGGCAAGAACTAGCCATGATATATTTGGCTAACCAATTAATGGTTATGCTTCCTGACAATGCCGGTGGAGGTTATCTCTGGTTAGCGTCATTCCCTTTTTATTAGGTCTGATACAATCAAATCGTAAACAAAATCTGAAATAAATTGATATTAGTCACACATATATCTTTAATAAACTTACATACCCTCTTAGGATTAATAAGCGCATGGTGAGGCTGTATTTGTTGAAGTCTATCTGCCCTGCATGCAGCGTGAAAAAAGAACTTTTCTTGCAGATACTGTCTTCCAGTTTCTCACTCTGGCTTCTGGATTTGGTGTGTGATTTTAAACGCGCCGCTGTGTCCTTATATTTGGGCGACTCTCCCGTACGAGAAAGCACCGTCTGAAGTCCGCTAAGATTTCGTTTAATCTCTTGGTTTGAGGCGATCTGTGCTTTTTCTGTACTTGTTTTCTCTTCTTGTCACTACACACTTAGGTATCCTTTCATTTCCCCCATACGAGGCTTTCATTCTATCCAAGTTTTATCGAAATCCGTTTAGGAATGTAGTTCTAATAAATTTTTAAAGATTATGAGCTAACATTTAGCAGATGTGATGACGATGAAAAATATCAATTATTTTTATAACTATTTACATTTGAATAATATCCTTTTGGATATCATTCATACTCTACCTCCTTTGGTGAATTATTATTATTTAAATGTCTTACAACCAGGCTTGCTCTTGTAGATTTAGATTCTCTTTCCAGCTAATGAAAACTTTTAAGGTCGGCCATGTTTCATATATTTGCTATTTCCTACCTTCTTCAATGTTGGTCGGCTAGACGAATTGCAAATTTTTCAGCCACTTTCAAACTTCAAAGCAAAACCCGCCGCGTTGTCCCTGCGCTGTGTGTGTGTGTGTGTTTGTGTTTGTGTGTGTGTGTGTGGGTGTGTGTGGGTGTGTATGTGTGTGTGTGTATGTGTGTGTGTCGTTACACATTTTTTCACAAACAAATCAAGTGGTTCCAAATCTCGCTACACCATCAAACATCATTAATTCTTCTATCAAACATCAATCATTCTTCTATCAAACATCAATATTTCTTCCATCAAACATCAACAATTCTTCCACCAAAACATCAATAATAATTACATCAAACATCCATAACTCTTCCATCAAACATCAATAACTCTTCCATCAAACATCAATGACCCTTCCATCATACACCAATAGCTCGTCCATCAATCATCAATAAACCATCAACCAAACAAGTCAGAGTGCATGCCTTGGAATCATGTTATTAACAAAGAACGGTAGAGCAGAGAGAGACAAGACAATAAATATGTCAAAGGTTAACGCAGTAGATTTCTACGATTTCACAGCTCAACAACATAAAGTTGGAGATACCGTGACAGTTCAAAAATAATATATTTATACCTACTCTTTGTTATCACCGTCAAACACTCACCCTAGCTAAAGCGCAAGAGAGGAAGATCAGAAAACGCGAGAGATGTACGAGAAAAACTGCTAGAAACAAAAGAAGTCATTAGGAAGTTTTGTGGGAATAAAACCACTGTATCACCTACTAGAGAGGCAGAGGGAGCACTGTGACAGAACCGTTATATTAGCTTCTAGAGAGAGCATAGGGAATTCCGTGACAGCAAAAACACAATATTGGCCACACTGAGCGGCAGATGAAGTTCCGTATCATTGAGTCAAAGAGAGTTCCAAGGTTGGGAAGCCCTGCCCTTGATGAAGATGACAGTCAATGTTACAGAAATCCCCAAAGAAACATGGTATGACGCCGGCCACAGTAACATACTTAGTGCAAAAACAAACAACGCCTCTCCCCACGCCGCTTTACGACACAGGTCAACAGAAAAAACTTAAGTAATATATCTACTGCGCGAGACTATACGCGCTGCAGTGAAGGTCGCTTCATGTGTTTTCGATCCACTGCACGTAATGCGGACTGGACTGTTATCTCAGTATATTTTTTATGGTGACAATTTATACCTGGCCATCGTATATCTCAGCGGTTCCCAAACGGTGTGGCGAGCCACACTGGTGTGGCGCGAGATGACGGCAGGTGTGGCTGGAAGATTCAAAGACAATCAAGGATTTAGAGAGATTTTCAAAACAATTATATGCCAAAAATAAATATGGTCATTTTCTTATTTATTTTATGTTGTTACTTGTGATATAATATGGGAAATATATGTATAGAAACCCACAGAATTTCCCTGAATTTTTCTAGTTTTATTCAGTAATATAATTTATTTTATATTAAATAGATACAGTTCTCCACAATATATTGTAGTGAACGGGGACTTTCAGCTCTGACAAATTTCAAGGACCAGAAAAGAGAAAGGCTTCTTTGTGTTGATGAAGAGAGAGAGAGTTTGTCTCAAATAAGACCTATATAAATGAGATCACCTGACAAAATCAAGCTCACACCTCTCATCTCTTTGTATATTTTGTTAATGAATCAATTTTATGTAGCTGTATTGTTTCATACTTTCTGGATGTCTCATGATCATTTTATAAAGTAGTTGTGTTCTATTGTGACGGAGTACTGTATTTTTATTTTCAACAGGCCCCATTTTTCTTCTCCATGTATTAATTGCGTTTTATGAGGAATTTCTGTGGGGGTTTAATTTTAATATTCGCACAATACTTCTTTTCTTTGTAAAATAATTGCGTTCATTTTATTTTTATTAAGCAGTTAAGCGCGTAGTTATTGTTAGGCTGAGAAAATTCTCCTGACGATTAGGAGATAATTCCGTACTCCCGTACGTTCTGTGGTTAGACGAGGGTGGGTGTAGAACCACGACCCAGGTACGTCAAACTAACGCTATAACCAATCAAATTTATTTTGGTAACGCGAGTACTCTGAAAACCTTATCTAACATGACGCAATTAGACGCACGTGAGCCACCTAAACATGAGTCACGAGTTGGCTTACGATATTATTGGCCGAGGTCAAATATTAATTATTTGCGGCAATTTTATTGGTCTGAGAGCGGCCCCTAAGCGATGACTCATGGCGTGGGTCTTAGCGTGGGTATTCCAATTATAAATAACAGAATAAATGAAGTAGCGGTCTCTCTGATTAAAAAATTTCCTGCCGTGAATCTACGCCTGTATACATTATACATATTCGTCTGCTCTACGGAGAAATTCGAATTGGGTATGTCCATAACTTATTATCGAGTAGATAGTTCTGTCAGATCTTAGCACGTTAAAGTAAAGTTTTCTTCGGAGAGTTAATTTTATTTTATTAGCGTGAAGTGCCATCAATTGCTATCTTATAGAAATAATAATAATGTAAGTTGTGCATATAAAGTTTCGGTGAATAAGTAGCATTATCTATGATTTGTGTAAAGGCTTTTGGGATATTAACTGTGTAAGGTTAAGCGCTAAGATAAATGGGTGTTTTGTAATATATAATTTATACCGGCCGTATAACCGCATTTTGATTATGATAATGTGCAGGGTAAATACGTAAGCGTATTTGTGTATTTTTTTAAAATTATGTATTAATTGGTTGTAGACATGGGTGTAAGATATATAATTAATATTGCTGAGATGGGATTTCATATTTTCTAGATGGTGTATATTTTATATTGTGTAAATTTGATAACCATCCCGGGTTAGTCGTAAAGGTAGGGCCTAGGAATTTTTACTGGAGACTGTTTCGCTTCAACGAAGGAAATGTTTTGACGCCTGAGGCTAGACTGGCGTAAGAGATTTAGGTCAGCCGGTGTCTGGGAGTTCACATAACAGACAGATATTAAGTGGGAGCGGGGAACGAGAGAGGTGGGATTGTAATTTAGTGACCCTTGGGTAGGAATTTTGTTTATTCGCTTGTGCGTTGATTTGTGTAGGGGAAGACGGGAGATGTATTTATTGAGGGTGTTAAGTGTTAAAGATGAAAATGTTTTGACGTGTTGTACAAGATGTTGTTGATTTGTTTCGTTTACAGCATTTTCACGGCACACAGGGAGAGTTGTAACGGCCTTACAACTTGCCAAGATACTTGGCCTTCTCAGGAGTAGAAGGTTCGAGACTTCGCCAGTAGGGGAAGAAAATGGGTGACGCGAAAATCCCGGCGCCCAGTACGTCTGCCCCAGTAAAAGAAATACGTTCTCATGCAGTGCAGCCATTCTTCAGCGGGAACGGGGTTTTCCTTAAAATCCAGAGCCCTTAGCTCTTTATCACAACCCATATAGGCGCGTTGCCTGGTGTTTGTGTTTTTTTTTCTTCTTCTTCTTTGATCCTTAGCCGCCGACCGTCAAAGCAGTCAGTGGCCATCACGCCTAGTGGCGTCTTGTAGGGCAACAACAAATTGATTCCACTTTGCTCGGTCGGTGGCCATCCTTCGTACAGTGCCCCAACTCTGGTTCATTCTTTGCATCTCAGCCTCCACAGTCCTCCGCCAGGTTGTTTTTGGTCGGCCTCTCTTTCGTTTTCCTTCAGGGGTCCAAAGCAAAGCTGTTCTTGTGATGGCATCGGGTCTCTTCTGAGGACATGGCCAACCCAGCTCCAGCGTCTGCCAGCTATGATGGTGTGCATGTCCTCTTGCTTGCTCCGAGTAAGCAGATCTTGGTTGGTGATGGTATTCGGCCAAAAGATTCGGTGAATTTTTCTTAGGCATGTTGTGTGAAAAAAGGACAATTTCGACATTTCCTTCTCTGTAACTCTCCAGCATTCTGCACCATAGAGAAGCACAGAAAGCACACAGCTCTGATATAATCTTAATTTTGTGCTTGTGCTGTATTGAGAGGACTTCCAGATGTTGTTTAGGCTAAAAAAGGCTGTTCTTGCCTTATTCATTCTGATGTTGATGTCTTTGCCTGCCCCGCCGTCTGGTGTTACTATGCATCCTAGGTATGTGAAGGTGTCTGTCTGTACCAGTTGCTGATTCAGTACTGATATGGGCTTTTTTTTTTCTTCACGACCATAATAAAGTTCTTTGCCCCAAAGCCCGAAGAGGTTAACGGGCAGGTGAAAGAAGTTGTTCAGCAGCAGTGAAGCCTCTACAATCTGAGTCAAGTACCGCAGTCTAAATACCAAAGTCATCAGCGGCAGTAGTCTGGGAAGGAGATAGGGCCAACATTCCTTTCCGAATGCTAAAGAGAGGAGGGGCGTAACGGAGACGCCACCCTGCTGAAGTCAGTAGCGTCAGAGAGACACTGAGCAGGAACAGAGGAGAGACAGAATTATAGAGTCAGAGGACAGCCTCTGAGGTTGCACTGAAGTAGTCCGTTAGAGGATCAGTGCTTGTGATTAGCTGTGTAGGAGATTAGATAGTTCATTCAGATGTGTTTAGACAATTAGTATCAGTCTGCAGCAGGACAGTGGATTAGATTTACCAATAATAAGTACTGTAGATAGTTAGGAGTGGTGGCTCTCAAGTTAGAGACCCCCACCAATTAGATTGAGTATAATCATTAATTCTTCTTTTTTTCCATGCAGGTTGAAAGGAAGTGTGAAAGTGGCTGATTATATTGTCTGTCATTTTTTTAATTTGTTCTTTTTCCAGGTTGTGCGACCTCGCACGATATTTATTTTTTTGTGTTATTTGCTTTGATTTTGTTAATAAACCGTAAAATTTCCCTGGATCAGTTTCTATCTAACTATACTGTACGTATATGCTTGTCTGTATAGTTGTGTCTGTGGACTTTTAGTGAAACCTTATCTCCTTTATGATAGTCAGAGTTGGCGAGTCTATAGCTATTAAATACGTCAGAAGTGGCGAGGGAGAGTCAATCTCGGTTCTCACCCTCGAAGCCAATAGTCTCATCTGTCCACATTCACTATCATTTCTCATCTAAATCTATCTTCTCAGACTTTCTCATACTAGTGTCTTGTCTACATACTCGGACAAGCTCTAAACTTAAATCCACTTCGTGACATCTATGTTATGAATATAGCTCTGCTGGGAGTTTATTTATTTAAATTTTTTTTTTTTTTTTTGAAGGTATTTCTTATCAATAAAAAATTCGGTGTGGCGCGAGCAAATTTTCATTCCGACAGTAAGGCTCAGCGAAAAACAGTTTGGGAACCACTGGTCTATCTGAAAGCTATATACCCGTGCCTTCACTGACATATCCCATGTGCACGTGCATGCCAGTAACGCAATAAACGACAGCCTCCAGTTAAAAGCAACTTCACATCAGACCTCACATCAATACAATCAGTTTCCAAGCCCACCTACCCCCGGCCCACAGGCAATGGTAACATTCACAGACTAAGCTGCTCGATTATGCATTAAAAAACTTAATACCGGTATAGATTTGAATTATGAAAACATCGACTTCAGCCAAAAGAAATGGAATCCAGTGGAATCTAACTAAACTGTCTGATGATATAGATTTAGCCGACGATCTGGCTCTTCTGTCCCCTAACTATAATTAGATGCCAGACAAAATTAAAATAACTGAAGATAGGCCGTCGTAAGTGTGTCTGAAAATGCACAGGGAAAAGAAAGAGGTAATGAAAATATTTAGGGGCTAAGAGGTATGGCGTACGAATCGACTTCTAAAGGTACTGGGTTAGATTCCCAGTAGAGGGAATATAATTTATCGAAAAAAAATTTTCAGAACCAGTGGTCCTAATGATGCCATACCCCCCCCCCCCCCCTGTTCTCCTGGGTAGTGAGATCGGATGCCTAGCCTTCTCGGATAAGGGCGAAAAAATAGGAGGTCCCGTGTGCAAGTTCCGCACGTTAAAAATCCCACGGCAGTTGGAAATCGTAAAGAGTAGGCCTATCTGGAAGGCCGCAGCCGTGGCAAAATTTAAAAATTAGAAACCTACCCACCACAAAAAAATTTATAGAATGTGTTATTCCTATACACAAACATTGGGATTCTCGCCAGTGCTACGGAGTTCGTGCACTGTGCCGAGATCCTCTTCGTGTGATCTAAGGGCGGAGATCGGATCACTAATGGGGTTGTGCAATAAGATAGTCCTTAAAACCAAACCAAACCAATGAAAATAAATGCAGAAAATGATAACAAGATTGCACTTTAAAAAACACACATACAAGATGTAGAATCATACATATATTTTGGCAGCAATATTGACACATTTGGAGTTAGGTAAAGGATCCCGTTACACGCCCACTGAGGCATATTGGGAATATGGTGGTAGGTCCATATTTTCTTGACCGTCGGCACACTAGGAATAATGTAGTCAGCATCATGCCGGCCGCCTTAACCTTCCCAGAGTTGCTCTGGTACCCATTTGGGGCTGGGTAGACCCGGGAGCCGTTTGTGGCCTAAAGAAATCCCACCTCATCTGGGGATCAAACCATAGACCACTGAGCTAGGAAGCTACCGCGGTTCCGACACATTTGGAGGATCAGACAATTATATCAAAATAAAAATACTAAAGGCTAGAGGAACTTTGATTGTATTGGGAAATGTTTGGAGATTAAAAGAAATCAAGTTGAAAACAAAGTCAGAATCTTGAAATCAAATGTTAAGTCAGTCCTATTGTACTCAATATACCACAATAATAGAAGGGAGAGTTGGAGGCAAACGTGCAAGGGGAAGACAGCGCTATAAGTGGGAAGATAACATCAAGAGATGGACAGGGAAGAGTCTATCATAGTGCACCACCAAGACAAGAGACAGAAGACGTTGGAGATCCATTACAGCCAACCTTCGTTGTGGAGATGGCAGCTGATGATGATGATGATGATGATGATGTTGTGTGGCTCTGTCTGAAACATAGCGAACAACAAAAACAACAGACAAAAAGCTACAGACTTTCATAAATGGGGGCTTGGGTAGAATAGAAGGAGTGAAGTGGTATAGCAAGATCACTCATGTGGAACTGGTGGCAAGAACCAGACATGTGGCAGTGGACGAAGAGATGAGAAGATGATGCTGAGTAAACCTGCTGATAGTATTACAAAGTAGTTCTTGTTCTGGACTCCCCACAGTAAAAGAGGTACATAGAGAAGAGAACTGGAGACAGAAATTAAAATAAGGAAGGCATAGACAGACTTGGAGCTGATGGGAATGGGGCAGGAGAAGACTTGACATACGTTTACTGAAGGCCTCTGCTCATTGGAGAGGTGAAAGGTCATAATGATGATTATGATGGTGATCATTATGTTAATGATGATGATAATCATGATAATTATGATGATTATGATTATGATAATCATGATGATAATGATGATGATAATGATGATTATGATGATAGTATGATAATGATGGTGATGATAATGATGTTGATAATAATGTGATAATATGACGGTAATAATAATAATGATGATTATGATGGTGACAATGTTGATCATGATAATGATAATGATGATGATAATGATGATCATGATAATGATAATGACGATCATGGTAATGATCATGATAATGATGATAATTATGATGATGATAATGATGATCATGATAATGATGATGATAATAATGTATTATGATGATGATGCTGGTCGTTCATGCAGAAAAAAATGTAATACCAGCATATGATTCTCAATATGAAATGATTCCGTCCACAAGAGCCCGCGGGACAGTCAACGGTATAATACTGCGCATCCAGGAAATCGATACTGTCCTTTTAAAGCGGTCGTAAATATTAATCTTTGGTGGGACGGGTGAGTCTTAAGTCATAATGTTAAAAGTTGTAATGTTAAAAACCTGCACGTTTGCTCGGCGTATCTTCCTCTCTGGCATGTGTACCAACAAGGACACTCGACTGGGGAAACCTGTTAACAACATTAGAAGACAGCCTTCGTTCTGGAATAGCCCAGGTTAAGAGAATGAACGAACAAATCTTTATTTCTTCAGTAAAAAGAAGCGGGCATTATTGTATTTTTACATTTCTGCTCCGCATTAATACAATTCTGAAAGTGTTTTCATATTAATACATGGGAGCCGCGCTGGTGTAATGGTTACCACACTGCGCTGGCGATCGGGTGATCCAGGTTCAAGCCCGGGCGAGGTCATTTGAACGAGTGTCGTCGACCGGGACTTGCACTGGATTAATTCGAGCCCGGGCGAAGACATTTGAAGCAGTGTCGTCGACCAGGGACTGGCGGCTCCTGAGCCGACCCAGCTCGAATAGGTATATAGATATACTTTAAACCGGAGATTCTCGCCTTAAGTAATAGCGGGCGCACGTAAAAAAAAAATTTAATTAATTAATACATTATTAACTTCAATAATAATTATTAAATATTAACATTTCATTTGCAGAAATAGAGGGAGGTCGAAAACAAGACATGGAAAAGAGAAATGGAGACAGCAATAAACGGGATAAGGCAGACTTGGAAGGACCTTGGGTGGAGGCATAGGACAGGGGGGAGAGAAATAGCATGAATTCATTGATGATCTATACTCCTCCTAGAGTGGAAGATTAATGAATTAAAAGAATGAATTGTTATCAATAAAAGCAAAAAATAATACGGCATTCATATAACAAAATCTAGTGGTTTGATTAATCGGTGGATAGTTCTTTCTTGCAAGCGCTCTATATACCACGCTGCCATCTCGTTTCTTAGAGTACTGACGCCCCCCTCGAAGCCAAAATCCTGTTGTAGGAAGTCGGTAGAACTAACCGCCGTGGTTGCATCCTAACCTTATGAGCAAACCTGTTCTTCATGGGTTCTTTCCTTCTGTTGTACACAAGACGGTTGTAGTGAAATTGACAGAGATACAACGGTAAAATACCTCCAAAGATAACATGTAAGGATAAAAACATAATGCGTAGGCTGCTGATAGTACATGATCGCCCAGACCGCGGGTCATCGCCCTCCATAAAAATTGACTTGCTAGACAGGAGGGGAACGGCGGATAAAAAGGAAAAAATATGACTGGAAAGATTGCGTGAGACTAGAAAGGCTAAGGAGACGCTATTGGGGGGGAAACGGAGAAAAGTCACGTTTCCCAAGTTGACATAAAGTAAGGAACTCGACAGAAGGGACCTTGGATATGTTACGCCACAGTCATTTATTGGTCGCTTTTGCGATACCAAGCCTTTGATTTGAATTCAGCGGCAGAACGCAGATGTTTGGAATATTACAAAAATTAAAAAGTAACTTTTTCGTAATATTAATGTTAGGAATATAAAAATCAGCTGGCCGGATGGCCCATTCTGAGCAGTGAACTAATATGTTCTTAATTTTACAGACGGATAGATAATATTGAAGATAATGACAAAAGACAGTGTTGTTCACATCAGCGACAGACTGTATGGAATAAAAAGTGTCGCTATTTGCACAAAAAAACACGACCTTGAGACGCAGGTGTTCAAATCTACTTAGTAGGGAAGCGAAGGGACATTGGTGGGAGCTGTGTCTAAATATAACTTTTAACGACAAAATTTTGGAGGGGAGAGAAAGGTTGGTTCAAAAATCAAGTACGTTTTTTGAAAAAAACAAGTAGAGACGGACAGACTAACAGATAAACATCCATACTTGACTGAAGCATGACTGAAATGACTTTAGGGTAGGGAATTTGAAATAAACCTAGGCAGTGATTGGCCACAGACAATCATTTTATCGGCGCTCAGACGAGAAGTGGGGCCATTCCTCAATAGTTGTTCGATGATAGACACAGTATTTTAAAGTGTGGTGATTTCCAAATGAAAGAAAGTGAAATAAGTTCAGGGACGCCATACTATAGCCAGCAGCTCAGCTGAGTTTTGCTAGCATTTCTGTGTTCTTTATTCATAATCTGGTAAGATTGAAATTATTTCTTTGTATATTTTGAATATTGTTTAATGTTCGAGTGATTTGATACTGCCATATCATAATCTAGCCTTACAAACAAGTAGGGATTTGCTCTAGACCCCCCGCCCAAGTCAGGGTCTAGGGACCAACAATATACATAAACTCCAGCAAGGGTTAGGAAAGACAGATCAAGTGTTGAGAATAATGAAACATATTACCTATCCACTTTTAGGGAAGGAAACTAATAAATATTTTTCAGAATCTATAGTCTGGGAGGACCTATCTGATGTAAAACCACCATGGTAAATGTGCTGTTTGGTCAGAGAGATCTGACCTGTCTGTATGATGTGGTTGTTGTGTCCGTGTTGTGTCCAGACGTGGGTAGAGAATAGAATTTTGACACATAGCCAATACTTTGATTGCAGAGCTGTGAGTTTCAGTTGTCAACAAGGCGGTGTCCATTCAGTTGGTGATTTTACTCGAGTGTATCTGTGCAGTACGTTGTGACAGAGACCACTATTATTGCCCGCCAGCACGGAGAGGTGGGACCACCAGATTTCAGCACCAGAGCTACATATGCAAGTTGAGTGAGCCTCTGGTCTGCTGGAAGTTCACCAACGCCTTTTAGTTACTAATACCCCATAAAATTCCTGTAATTTACTGGACACTGTGTAGTCAATATAGACAGGTGTGATGAGGCCACCCCAACAGCACAAGCATTAACTATCCTCCCAAGTAGATGACTACTAGAACATTTTAATAAAACTAACTAGTCTAGTACTTATATATGTACTCTCTTGCATTTATTATGTAACATTCCATGCATTTCTTTCATAATTTTTTTAATCCTTTTTTTAAAAAAAGTTCTGGTCAACATAAAACGTGATCCAGAACAAATAAATGTAATATAATTCTATCAAAAATTTTACACTCTTGAGTTAGTTCAGTGTATTATAATATTTGTTAAATATTATTAGTCTGCTTAAATATCTGTGGGTGTATCTATAACTATCACACCACATTACATATCATTACCCTAGACATTTTACATAGCTACATTCATTAAGAAAAAAAATTGAGTGTGAGGTCGTAGTGGTAGCAAGAAAGGCCTTCTGACAATTCACAACTACATTTTATCTCAGGAGCCTTCACAGCTGGCCTCATACATTACATTTAGTAATATCACCATCATACAATACCATCAAACCCACTACAACGGTGTTCCCATAAAACAGGGTTTCTCAACTTGTAGTGCACGGATCTCTTGGGGTCAATGAATGGATGCTAAGGGGTCCGTGCACATAACCTAAAATTTAAAAAGTAACATTTTAAATTATGCTTTTTTTATGGTCATTTTTTTCCAGAAAGGGGTCCATAGCTTTCCTCGAATAATCAAATGGGTCAATAGCTATCATCTGACAATTAAAGAGGTCGATAGCCTTTATCGGACAATTTAAAGGGTCCATGACCTTCATCGAACAATCAAAGGGTACACGGCACGATACGGTTAAGAAACCCTTCTATAACATCTTTCATTTCCATCATACAATTCCGTTCCTCTAGAAACATACGTCTGCAAGTATTCATTCAGTCATTCACTAATGTTCAACAACTCCCCCTGGAGTAAAGGCTTTCAACAGTAGACAACCCTAAACCTTCCTGTCCCATGCCATCTGTTTAACATCTGTCCTTGTCTTCTTATTCCATTTACATCTATGTATAAATTCCCTTGCGCTTTCTCTAGCGACTAAGTTACCGTGTTCCGGGATAGAAACCTGGTATCATCATTCCATTCTACCCAGCTGTAAATGGGTACCTGACTGCTCGTGACTGATAGAAAACAAAGGCAGCAAGAAAGAGAACTGTCATCCTACCACATCTTATTATTCTTTCGATCCCTAGGGATTCGAGATTTTTGCTCTTTACCCGTTTGTATTCTTTACCCGTTTGTATATGGGGTAAGTTCCGCCGTCTTCTTGCAAACCCACATGCTGAGTGAAAAAGAAAACAAGCCACTCAAAAACATACAAAAAAGCTTACCAACAAGATTTAAATAGGGAAATCTAATACATACAAACAGTCCTGAACTAATAGAAAAGCAAACATTCATCAAGAAGAGAGCAGTAATAAATAACATGCAAATCATACACAGGCTAAGATTTGAACTCGGGGTCAAACAGCTTTTCAAGTCCCGCCCCACGGAACTAAAGATTACTTTCACAGCGCTGAAAGTGTTGTTTAACAGGTAACTTTTCGTACCTCGTTAGCGTGTCTTTTTCAAGATGTAGCAATCTATGAGTAAATAATACAGCGTCAGTTTTCACACCTGCTGTACATATCTTTTCTCGCGCCGCGGAATCTTTCACAAGAAATTATAATAATGACAAAGAAGACTTTACATACATTTTTTTAACTTACGTCAGCTGAAAGAAGAAAAACCGCACCGCTTCTGAAATCGTAAACAGAAAGTACAGTATACGTTCCAGTCTCAAGTTGCTATCGTCTGTATGTGTGTATTTGTGTACGTATATGCATACGCATGGTCAGCTGTGGAACACGGTATGCTAAGAAGACAATGGCGTTGGATGTTCTAGTTGGCAGGGAGGATAGTGCGGTTCGCTTCCGTAGCTAGGCGGTGGTGCCGTTCGGAAGGTCCTGGGTTCGATTCTCCTGTAATCCTCTCACTTCTGTTGTTGTTCTGTTATCTGGTTTTCTAATTCTTTATTTCTCACGAGTGCCTGAAACATACCTTTATGTGTGTATTATTTATTTACTGGCGTTGGATATGACACACGTGGAGGAAACTTGGAGATAGCATTACAAGGCAGTCCTTGTTCTGGATTCCCCGGGGTAAGAAAGGTTGTTGAAGACCAAAGAAAAAGTTGAAAAAGAAAAACCGCACAGCTTCTAACCTCCTAAACAGAAAGTCACGCTCCAAGCTGTTACTACCTGTGCGCTGTGCGTGTGTGTATGTGCGTGCGCACGCACTTATATGCGTATGAATAAACAGCTGTCGAACAAAGATATGCGAAGAAGGCGCTGGCGATGAATAGGACACGCATGGTGGAAACCTGTGGATAGCTTTATAAGGTCGTCATTGTTCTCGAACTCCCAGATTAAGATAGGCAGAGGAAGAACAAAGAACACGTGGAGAAGAGAACTGGAGACAGACATGAAGATAAGAAAAGACCCTGAGCTGATGGCACATAAACTACGAATAAGTTTGTTGAAGGCCATGCTCACTGAGGAGTGTTAAGTGACGATGAAATCGCCGTAGTACTGTTTTATCCCATCTCCACTTGAACTTGTTTTGTGAAAAACGCGTTAAACGTTTTTGTGTTACTAGTTGAAAAGAAGGATATATCACACTAGAATGAAATTGTTTATGATGATCCAAACTTTAAGATATAATGTAGGATGATTTTTTTTTTTTTTTTTTCTTAACCAGCGGCACTTGGGCTTTCAGCCCTTCGGCCCAATGACATGTCATTGCGAGGCTGGGGAACCTGAGGACTTTCCTTCCAACCCGGTCAGGAGCTCCGCTCCTTCCCATCCACAGAGGGTTTATCACAGGAGCCGTTCAGATTATTCAGTCAAATTTCCGGTCGTAAACATTCTTTCAAACGCTGACGCCCGGGTTTGAACCATGAACAACTGGTCGCCAGTACAACGCCGAAGCCATTACACCAGCGCGGCTCCCAATGTAGGATGATAGATTAAACTACTTTATATCAAAATATGACCTCAGGTCAATTTTGGCCAAAAGTGGAGATCTAATAAAGCAGTACTAGTGCGACGTGATGGTGGGTAGCTGATAAATATTCATGGATTATTTCCCTTTTCGCCCCATGTAGAGCACACAACTACCACTGCATGCATGTGCTTTTGCAGCAGTAGTTTCTGTAGTCAGGACATCTTAATTTGTTTATCACTTTCCTTGCATGACGAGGTTGCTAAACTCATGCACAACCTCATGTTAGTCGCACCTTACGACTCGCTAGAGGGAGGAGTAATCCGTCGGGAACTTCTTCAAGTAACATGTCAGCTGACGTAAGAGATCATGTCCCTCCACAACCTCATGTCCCCACTACTGTTTATCAATTGCATTGTTGAGTTCTTTCCATATCATGATTTTAGACAGTCTAATATCTTCTTTCTTTGTAGTCCTCCGTATCTTTTTCCTTCAATCTTTTCTGTTGTCACGATATATTCCAGCTTTCTTACTTTCATTACATCCCTTCATAAAGGAGACTGCTTCTTTCTATTATGAGTAATAAGTTTTCTTTGCACACTGGCTTCTTTCAGGACATCCTCAATACTCTTCTAAGCTGCTCGTGGTATTCTTAACATTAGTCATGAATCGTAGCAACTTCCCGGGAGCTACACGGCGTGTATATATATATATAAATATATAGTTCCCAGCTGTAAATGGGTATCTGATTCTTGAGTTAGGGCAGGCATAGGCAGCTAGGAAGGGAATAGATTCCCCCACCTCATAAAGCGTAGACTGAGTATGGTGAAGTCTATAACACTTTTCCCCTATGGCAGTATTTGCTAGGGGACTACCTTTACCTTTTTCATACGCACTTTTAATGCGTACTAACCCGTATGTAACTGAGATACACAGTCTTGAGACTTTGCAGGATGTGAGCAGAACGATACAAGATGAGATAGCTTTCTCACGGTGCACTCCGTTATGTGGCAGTAAAAGGTAGCCCGATAGCCGATACTGCCGTTGGGGTGTGAAGTGTTAGAGACTTCGCTAGGCTAGGTCTCAGCTGCATTTAAGTGAGGTGGCCGGTTCCTTTCCTCGCTGTTTTTGCCTGCCCTAACTCATGAGCAGCACCGTGAAGCTGCTGGGGGGGTCTGAAGAGATACAGAAAGAATAGTGCCACTGCACTCTCAGGCATGTCCTACAAGGCTACTAACATGAGGTTGAGCATGAGGCTGGCAACCTCATCATGTCAAACAAATACCTACAGAAACAACCGCTGCAAGAACATGTGAATGCTCAGTGCAAGCTTCTTGCAAGGAAAAACGCTGCAGTGGTTTTTCCATACACATAGGTAGCGCAAAGGAAAGTGTGTGAACTCACGAGCAGTGATACCCATTAACCGCTGGGTAAAGTGGAGGGTGTCGCTACCAAGCTTCGAACCTGGTACCTTTGCCGCGAGAGACAAGCACTCTAATCACCGTGCTAATCGGAAGCTCTATATGGCAGTATGTGTGCGAAATAAATGAGGGCCACATTTTTTCTCACGACGAAGCACGACGCATCTTCTGTCAAAGATGAACACATTTTCTCTCCATCTTTTCTCAATGAGATGTCTCCTCTAAGCCAAGAACACATCACTCAATGAACTCCTCGCAGTGATCTTTCACTTGGCAAATGACCACGCAATGCTTTCACACCCGCACCAAAGTCGGATCAGAATAGAGCAACCTGACGTGCTACACGCAACAGCAATGCTAATTGGTCACGCTATAGGCCGGATGAGCAACAGGATTTTAAATCAAGCCACATATGCTTGAATTTCATTATTCATTATTCGTTCTTCTTCTTTGGTCCTTACCCACAGACTGGTAAAGCAATCAGTGACCATCACCCCTGGTGTCGTCTTGTTCTGGAATCACTAGGGTAAAAGAAACAGAATTAGACCAAAGAGAACTGGAGATAGAAATGAAAAAGTTGAGGAAGACACATTGAGCTGATGACACGTGGTAGAAGGATTTCGCTTATATTTGTTGAAAGCCTAGGCTCCTTGGGGAGTTGAAGGTTATTGACTGACTACAGATTGATTCTTGCTTTTTTTTTTTTTTTGAGTCAAACAGAACTCAAAGAAGTTCAATGATTAAAACAAAATCAATGCGATACCTTGCAGTCTGACCAACTGGTCACAATTTGGCTGAATATCTGAACTCAACAACCAAGATCTTAGTATGATATGTACTGTACATGTTTCACAGTCTGTATCGTGATTTCACGTATCGTAGGCCTGCTGAATCTATATGTTGTTGTTGTTTACGTTCACTCTCAGCCATATCACTATCTCTCTTACAATGCTGACCGTTAGTTCTTGTGCGGTAAGTACGTTGTGTCGTAGTTTACAGCTTGGCTGCGACATCTACACCTTTCAGCCCGACATATCCGATTTCAGCAAGCAATTTTTATGGGTTTGCTTTCCTGCCACCTTACGCCTATATGAATATGAAATAATTTCTCTGAGTTTGCAGGTCACGCCGGAAATATCAATTTACGTATTTTCAGCATAGACATTTTTTTTAAAGACATTTTTTTTCATGAACTTGTCGTTCAATATCATGCCAAGTTTAATAATCCTATTGAAAATAATGTTGCTGTTAATCTGCTACATGTGTCGAGACTAGCGAACATATAGAGACTCCCACGCTACAGGCCCACAAAAACAAAGTTCAAAATTCAATAAAATGACATTTTACAACAGGCAGCTTGACAATAATAAATAAATGGGGGTAATAAATTTTTGACACAGGAAGTTGACTTGTAGGCTTCGGTCATGGCATCACTATGTTGGAGAAGGGTATTTACCTTAAATATTACGGTAATCAAACTAAAGGCCGCAGAGATGTGGTTTTACAGAAGAATGTTAAAAATACCATGTACAGCCAAAAAGAGTACTGAGGATGTCCTGAAAGAGACCAATGCGCAAAGGAAACTTATTTCACAAGTTAGAAAGAAGCAATCCACTTTTTTAGGGCATGTTATGAGAAGAGGAAAGCTGGAATATATTGTTAAAAAAGATAAGACTGAAGGAAAAAGAGATAGGGGAAGACAATGAGAGCAAATAATGGACAGTTTGACATCATGGCATGGAAAGAAGTCAACAGCAGAATTGATAAATTGTACTGGAGACAGGAAGTTGTGGAGAGGCATGATCTCCTACGCCACTAGGCATGGTACTTGAAGAAGAAGAAGAAAAAGAATCAAACAAAATCAAATCCAACAGAAAAATAAGATTGTTCAACTCAAATGGCAAGGCAATCTTGCCGTCTGGCTCAAAAGCATAGACAATAACTACAAATTAAAACCAAGAAATTACAGATTCTCATAAACAGGTGCTTACGCGGAAAGGAAATATAGTCTGGCATGACAGGTCACCAACGTGGAAATAAGCGTTGCCACTCTAAGTTTTGAAAAAACATAAAACCCAGATATCGGTGACTTGGACTATTTTTGGGCTACTTTGGACATTTAGGTGACGTTCTTCAACTAATGAAGGAAAATGACACCTACACGGGACCCTTTGACACCTAGACGGGACCCAAAAACACCTAGATGTAGGTAAATCCACCTTAGAGTGGCAACGCTGATGGAAATGATGAAATGAAGCAAACAAATACCAGTAGAACACGGTGTGAGGAAACGACACTGCCGTTAAGCAGCATCATATTGTTTTAAACTCTTATTTCTTCTTTCCTATCTGTCGTAGATTTTAGATAGGAGAATTAAGACTTGGGGTTGGTCCCTTCTGAATAAGTTGGAATGAGTGATAGTCACAGTGTGAGATAGGAATAGAAATAGATTCCACGAGTGAGATGATAGAATGTGATATAGAGGCTGTCTCTGAAAAAAATCGAGGAAATCTTCTCTCTTTCACCTATCCTCTACGACAGCTTTTAAGGCGTCAGACAGTATAAACACAGATATATATATTACATATATTTCTATCTACTCACGGACACGCACATACACGTGACGACAGTTAAACACACAGACGTGGGAAATCTATAACAATGAATATATATATATATATATGAACGAGCTGACCAACGCACTGATTAATTCCAAGAGAAATTTTTAATTATCATTTAAAATTTCCTCACAACACATAGAAATTACATCAAAACATATATAAATAGTCATAAAATATCAAGAGAATGCTACAAGGATGATAGCCCCGTTATGATATTAACTCTAGGTTTAGCCCACAGCCCCGTTATGAGACAGATGATGGCCCAAAGAGTCATAATAGTGTCTAATATTGTCCTTCAAAAGGAACAATTTAATCAAGCAGCCACTCTTCCGTAAGGAGATTATAACGTGGGGTGAATCAATAGTTATCAAAAAAACTCACTCAGTCCACTTTCACTCGGTTCTTTCATCAGGGATCCCTGGCACACGGGCTTACCTAAAAACTTGATGTTGTTCACAGTCTGGCGCAACCTTAGGACACTTCTCTACAGTGAATCTGTATTCTTTGGATAAAGCGAATCCCAGCTCTACAATTACAGGTTACTTCCACTGTTTTCGGGGAGCGTTCACTTCACCAGTTAAATTTTGATTACTGTTAATGTCACTTGAATCAGTTTGGATAAGCAAGTTTAAACGGGCACACAGTCAAAAAGACACGAGGGTTCCCTTAATTTGGAAAGATGACCAGTGGACAACTTCTTTCAACAGATAGCCTTGTTTCACTATTCACTCTTTCGACAAAAATGTCGGGAAATGTTAATGTTATTGATTGTAATTATTCTCGCCGCCAGTCAGCAATTTTACATTAGAGTTCAGGAAGAAATAAGATCTGGCTCAAAGGCCCAGAAATTGACACTCAGTCTTTAAAACCCGTTAGTGGGATTGGTATCTCTGTCTATCTCTGATGGCGCATGCACTGTCAGACCAGTGTTACTTGAAACCCCACGTGGGTAAAGCTAAGAAATGTCTAATACTTCTCAAGTCTGAAAACTCTTTATTACTAAACGCCGGCAAGTTGGGTTCACCCCAGTATTCATTGTATAAAATGGAAAAAGCACATATAAAATAATTATACATACTATGTATAAGGATATACTTATATTTTAAACTGCAAGTGTAGAGCTTATCATTTAACACTTCCCGTAAAATAAGTTATATTATAAAATCAATCATCATGAATTTGAAACACATATAAATATATTTCGTCAACACTCATGAGACATCTTAGCAGTTATAGTTTGTTTAGCAAATATACTCGACTGAGTAGTTAGCAGTTAAATTAAATTGTTTTAATAGCCGAATGGGTTTAGCTAGAAATTTATAATTTATCTTGCTCTCCACTGTAACTCGTCGACTAAAGAAATAACAAACTATTAAAATAATCACTCTGCACACAGAACTAGTTTAAAATGAAATCGGCGATTTAACACTTAATCACTTTCCAAAATACTAGATATCTATTATATTAATCTCACCACAGAACTACGGTAACACCACGACTAGGATAATTCACTAGATAGGTAGTTAGAAGCTCGTCACAAATCTGACGAGAACTATGAAATTCGCTATACAAGTTTCATTCGCTAGCACGCGTGTTCCGTCTACTGAAGATGTTGGAGACTGAAATGAAATCAGATTTCAGCTCCTGGGTGGATATTTGAAAACAGGGGCAAACAATCCCACATTTTCTCAAACTCCGAAATCATCTCCCCTTTTTACGTGTAAAACACCTACGTCAGCTTAACGCGTGTCGTAACTGCCATCAGTGACCGAGACCGCGCGTGAGTTGCAACTCTCAGACAGCCCGTCTCCAGTGCGGAGCGATTTTTCACGCTAAGCCGGAGCTATTTTGACGAAACGCTCGCGGTTTACCGAAAAATGCCGACACTCCGTCTGCCTGCCATGTCCCGCGGAGTGAATTTTCACACTACAGGCCCAAAACTCAGCCGAAGAAACCACTGTCCCCGGGGAAACTGCAGACAGCTGTCGGCTCTCCGGTCTGACGGAATGCATTATAACACTTCTCGTCTGACTGACATCTATGTAATAGAATGCTAGTGCGATTCTCAGTTTTTTGAGAAAAGAAACAGGTAAAGTTTGCGAATAGGAAGGAAATATATTTCGCAAACGAATGATGCGAAAAATACCGGAAAAAGGTAAAGACAGATAATAAGTTAAAAGGATCCGGGTGAGAGAATAGGAAGAAGATCTAGGCAATTTAATGATCATAAGACCTACGTGACACTATCCAACTACTTTATATGCAACAAACGTCAAGATAAAGAAAACTGAATGCCATTTTTATTATACACAATGATCAGTCACGTTACCATTATAGATCAGCGTGAGATCCAGTCTATTCAAGACATGACGTCAGAGTGGGTAACCAGAGTGGGTAGCAACTTTTGCTGCCTGATGTAACGTCCGTTTATTTACTACAGGCAGTCCCCGGGTTACGACCGAGTTCCGTTCTTACGTCTGTCTGTAAGTCGAATTTGTAGGTAAGTCGGAATAGTTACGTACGGTTCGTATCTAGCGTCAGTTAGTTAAATGTTTGTCATAGTATACGAGGGCTGTCTGGAAAAGAACCGGCCATAATTAATATTAGAAAAACCGTTTGCGCGACATCGATGTAAGTTGGCAGCCAAATAGAGTGGCCTGTTATGCACATACGTGTGCAATGTTGACGTTGCTGCACCAGTCAGTGCGACCGTTAAAAGCCGTTTAGTGAGCACGTGCATTGTGTGGTCGTCGCATTCAAAATGGCTGAACTAGTAGAGCAAAGAATCTGCATCAAATTTTGCGTCAAGCTTCAACATTCCTCCACGGAAACTATTATGATGATTCAGAAGGCTTTTGGAGACGATGCAATGAGTGCTACACAAATAAAGGTGTGGCACAAACGCTTCAAAGATGATCGAGAATCTGTTGAATGTGATCCCATTTCTGCAAGGCCTGCAACAAGCAGAACACCGGAAAATGTTGAACGTGTACGGGCTGCAATCAACAAAGATCGGCGACTGACAGTGCGAGAACTAGAAAAAGATCTGGGAATTCCAAAAACTATTGTTTACTTCTTAAAGTCAATTTCTTGAAGTAGACATCAAGGGCGGTTTGAACCCAGCTTTTCTTTTTCTCTTTATAAATGGCCTTGTAGCAGATGAGGCCGCCGGTAACTGTCCGGTAAACTTTGGTGAACCTCTCTGCATTAGGATCTTGCTAATCTAGCTTTGCCATCCCTGCTTCAATGAGACGAAAGTCTTCAGCTAACTCCTTCGTCAAAAACTTCTTGGGTTCTGGCGTTTCCAATCGCTTTATTATTTCTACTTTATTTTCAGTCGTGATCGTTTTCCAGTTCTTTGATGCATCACCAGGCGACCTTTGTCTTTACTGACTGTGTGTGTGATATGAGTAAATATCATATCATGTTTCGTATTCGATCACTTCCTGATATACATTGTTTACACACGGTATCCCATGGTTGCAGGAAGTGACGTCTTGACTCCTGCTTTGAATTGACAGCAGACGTGAGTTTTGATTTGGGACAAGCTAGCGTCTCTAACCGGCAGTCTGCTTGTGTCGTTTGACCAGTATGCAAGGAATGTGTCCAGTAGGACCTTGTGGTGAAGTGGGATGTTATAAATATTTATAGGGGACTTAGTGTTCTGACTGAGATCAGCTGTGAAGGTATCTATATCTAATAAGAGTAGTGTATTATAGATAACCTTACTTGCTGCCACATATGTATACCTCAGTCAGAATTATTCTGGAATAGTGTGATGACTACGTTATATGTCTAGGGTATTTGTATGATGAAGTGTAAGTCATAACAACAACAGACAGATAAACAATTTAATTTATTCCACCACACTTGACAACACTGTGACACTCACATACATAAAACACTCTACGAGGATATCTTAAAGGAGTCACTGATAACTTTTCAAATAACAATATGTATTCAGTGCTGTCATGAATGTATATGTGTCCTGATTCAAATACAAAGGGAACCAGGAATCACAATCAATTTTAATTACAAGTTATATGTACAGAATTTATCAATATGAATCTTGTAGTGACATATATTATTAATAGTATCCTATGTGTGTCAGTTGTGTAGTAGTAATCTGAGGTAATACTGGTTTTGTTTTGTTCAAGCTCTGTTGGTAGTTGTCATCATGACTTCAATAGTTTGTTTCTATTGGAACTAGTATTGGAGATGTTCTCAGTTCCTGGTATGAAAACAATTAAATTCCCCTCTTAATTTTATTTTACAATGTCATTTTAAGATGGGGGTACATAATGTTGAGCTCCATGGCCACACTCTCTTATCTTTCGTGATGACTGCAGTAAAAGACTCCTCTGCTCGATTACTTTAATGAGTTCTGGAGCCACCCCACTGGTTGCTATATGGACCAAGGAGTATGCTGTCCACCTCTGGCTTCAGCAAAGCTCTGACCAGGTGCTGCTCAATAACTTTAAGACCACGGTCCCTGAAACAAGAAGGTTGTACCTTCTACGTCAGAACTAATTTATACTCTATTTCTACACTGAGCACAATACATCACAAACATTGAGTTCAGAGCGTTAGGCCAACTGTCAGCTTCATCTGAAATACTTTATACCAGTATTTCCCTCCCTAATGGTTACTACGCCTCTGCAATTCCAGCATTATTTCTTTCTAGTCAATAATCTAGGTGTCAGTGTACTGTTTGGCCATTCCATGCAGTTTTACTTTCCTCCGACACCTTCTGTTCAGGCTGGAGCACTATAGGCTGTACATCATGTTCGCTACTGAACTACACATATATACAGACATAAATTATCAATTTACATTCAATTTTCATTAAAAGATATTGAATATTTCAAGCTTACCACAATTCATGGAAATAATAAACAGTTTCGTTGACTGGCAATGAATATAGCACAACTCCGATCTGCCGATGTCCCAGGCTTTATTTTATAAAAAAATATACACTGGTGCTCAACGCACTGCTTCTTAGTAGGTTTATTACAAGATGTGGCAAGGAACAGACGCTCTGAATTGAGTATATTCGCAGCTCTACCCAATCAAACCATGTCTACACATCTTTTCAAAAAAGTACTCCTTTTCACGTTTCCCCTGACAACACAAGATAGTATTTATAGCCCGACCAATCGTGTTTAGTCTTACATTTGTTGCGCTCCAATCAAATAGGAGTTAACATGGTAGGCTATTTCCGTAACGTAATGTTTTTTCAAACACGTTATAAAAAAAATTTTATGAGCAGAAATGATTTCATGCTGTCAGGCACCCCCACTATTTTATTTTGGCCATAACTTGGTAATTCCTAGACTATTTGCGTAACGTTTTACATATTCTTTGTCAGCAAACCCTAAGGAACCCAAATATACGAATTTAATGGAGCCAATATGCATTTTCTTCTAGGATAGTCGTGCTGTTACTACCTTCTCACTTCCAAACTTCAGGGTGTCTGGGTACTGTCATGTTTTCAAACGTAAACCGGTATAATGTCATAATTCCCAATAAGCGTTTTTCAGGATTTTTAAAACCTAACTCTGGTATGGGTAGGGTTTTTATCACTGACGATTTGAAAAAAAGCCAGTGCTTGTGGCCTTACACGCGTGATGGCAGCAATTGTGTATCACGCGACGCGTGTTTAGTGTTGCATGTGTCCTTGCTTTCTGCCTCTCCCTTCTCTCTATCCTTTAGTCCATCTGTCTTTTAGTTACGCCGTGTATAAAATGGAATGAATGAAATATTAAATTTAGGTCATTGATCAGCTTGCGTATCTCAAGGTTTTTCCAAGAAATACAGTACACGTTTCACTGAAGAAAGCGGGTAATAATACAGTAGGCTTTTACTATCAACGTGAAAGCGTTACAATTTGCAGACAAAGGAGAACAAGGGGGATTTTGCGTACAGTCATTGTGACAGCACTGTTCTTTACCATTCTTCTTTCCTTTTATTAAATTTATTTGTTAGGCTTTGCATTTACGTTTTAATTTATATATGGGGATTAGAATAATTCACGACAGACCTGCTTTTAAAATGTGTTAATTGCCTTTGGGCATCTTTATATTTCACCTGCAAGATCGATTACCATCCCTGCCTTATGCTTTCATCTAACAGTATAATGTCAGATTAGTCTTAGCAGTGTGTATGGAATTCTTGGGCACGTAAGTTGACTGTTCCATTAAAACGGAGAGTATCAGAATCAAGGACAGTAGAGACATGTGCTAGTAAAAGCTACGATGTCATATCATACTCAAATAGAGTAATGTGTTAATAAATATTTGTGAATCGTGCCAAGAAGTTAGGCCTTGTTAATGAGTACCTGAGGTGCGGGCCAGGGAGATTGTGTGTGACTGGCCATATCTTAAATATATACTATAATTCCTCAAACGGAATATGCAAGGAGAACCCTGGAGGGTACTCAGCAGGCCACTGTATTAAGGAGTGTCAAGCCTGAAGTCTAATGCACTCTTACCACAGGACGTCGGGAGGACGGTTCCTGAAATAATAAACATTCTTAAAATTTACCCGTACCAGTTTCTGGGGGCCAAAGCCATTGGATGCCTTACAAGCCTAAGAGCGCCTAACGAATCTAGGACTATTTTTTTCAAAATGGCGGCACGCATCGTCTGCCAAAAGTTTTTATGAATGGAAGGGATTTCCATCATCATGAATGTGCCTCAAGTTGTCACTAAGTTATAAAAGTGACCCATTATTACACAGAAGTCATAGGAACTGACTATCTTCATTCAAGAAGCAAGTATTATATCAAAAATCATGGACCATATCGATGTCCTTCGATGTCAGCATGAAGCAATTCTAAGCCTAACCAAATACTAGGCTATTATCATCACTACATCCTTTCCTTGTCGAAGTCTCAAGAGGGATTGTGTTCTTGGCAACAGATAAGTCTATTTATTGTTACATACAGCTTGGCTGTGAATATAATCTGTTTGCCTGATATCTGACTTCACCATATGTGTTTTCATTACGTGTTTTTGGTTTTGTAACTAGCGGGCTGGATGGAGGGACTTGGTTTGTGATCATTCAATACCGCGAAAGCTAGGTCGAATGAGCAAATCAAGCGTTCTATAGGGCAGTATCTGTGTGATTCAGATAGAGGACCCAGCATACTCTGCTGGTTGTATAAAAGTTTGCCTCTATTGAATTTAACAGATCCATTTTTGTTAGCTGTGTAGTCATGTTTATCTATTGTTTGTTCTCATAAGTACTGTCATTGTTATATTTTATTTAGTTTGTTGCATTATTGTTTGTAATATTGTCTAGCCTCATCTTACTATCATTCATTTCTTAGATGTCATAATTGTTGTGATATGCGTCTGGTCTTGTCTATTTGTAACAGAGCATTAGTTTAAATTAATTCATGTATATTTTATATTATAGTTATTCCTTTGTTTTCCCATTTGTATTTCCTTTAGTTGCTCGAACCCTGTCTTGCTGTTCTTACTTGTTGTGGTTCTATTTTTTTCATTACTCCATATTGTTTATCTGAATACATCTACTATTGCAATTATAAATTGATCTGAGATTGGTGGAGTGAATATTGAATATAGCTGACATATTCATATACATAAAAGTTAAAATATTGTGTATTATTGATAAACACAAGAATAAGCAACCATGACTTCATTAAAGGATTTATTGAAGATTGGAAAGGAACTTAATTTGGAAGGTCCAGCTTTGCAAGCTTATATTGATAAAGAAGTAAACAGACAAGAAGAACTTCGCAAAGAGGAATTGGCAGAAAAAAGGAGACAAGAAGAGCTCCATAAAGAAGAATTGGAGGAAAAAAGGAGATCAGAAGAGTTGGCTCTTGAAAGAGAAAAATTAGCCTATGCCAGATCTCAAGAAGAGATCAAATCTCAACAAGCTATAAGATTAGCTGAGATTGAACTGGAAAAATTAAAACAACCACTGTTGCATCCTGGGGTAGGTGAAGATAAAAATAAAGATCATACTACTGCCATAAGGATTAATTTGCCAAAATTTAACGCATCCATAGATGACATTTCATGCTTCCTAAATAGGTTCGAAACTTATTGTGAAGAATATAAGATTGACAAATCTACATGGACATGTAGACTTATGAATTTATTGGTTGGTGAACAATTAACTGTAGTCTCCACTTTGGATGACCAGACTAGAAAGGATTATGAAGCTGTTAAGGTCATTTTATTGCAGAGGTATCAATTAGATGATGAGGGCTATCGTCAGAAATTTCGATCTTTGTACCCTGATTCTGGAAAAGATTTCACTGAATTTATTTCAGCTGTTAAACTGAATTTTTCTAGATGGATTGAACTATCCAAAACTGAAAAAACTTTTGAGGGTTTATCAGATTTGATTCTAAGAGACAAGGTTTTGTCATCTATTAGTTCTGATTTTCTTGCATTCCTGCAGGAAAGAAAGCCAGAGAACCTAACTAAATTACAAACCCTAGGACGTCAATATCAAGTTGCACATCCTAATAGAGTATTGAGCAAAAACAATGTAAGGGACTCATTACCAGCTGCATCGGCCAGATCATTCCAAGACAATGCACCTAGGTATAGATCAAACAGCATAGATAGGAATCAAAGATTTAAACCATCACATAATTACAGTCAAAATAGAGGTAGATACAATTTTAATAAATACCAACCTCAAAGACATTGGAATTCATATCAGGAGGATAACTTTTATCCACAAACCTCATTTAAGTCCAATAACTGGCAAAATAGAGGAGAATATAACTCAAAATCAAATAGAGGTCAGAAATCATTTTATAGAGGAAATGATCAAAATGCAAATAAAAGATCTTATCATAACAATACTTCCAGGCAATCAAGAAACACTGAACGTACCAATGCCATTGTTCATGATAATAATCAGAACCCTAATGATATTGTAGCACATGCAAATTCATGCAGTGTAGACTTAGCAAATAGTGATAACTGCACTAATTGCAATTCTTTATTTCAGCCTCAAGGAGTGCCAAGATTATTATGCGGACACCCTCTCCCAGTCATGTCATCTTTTGAAAGTACTGGTTCATTGATCTTGAACAGAGGTTTTGTCAATAATAAGTTAGCATCTTTACTCAGAGACACGGGTGCAACCACTGTTGGTGTGCGCAAGGCCTTGGTTGATAAGGTGGATTATACAGGAAAACAAGTGAAATGCATAACTTTTGGTGGAACTGTGGAATATTACCCCACAGCAGAGGTATTTTTGGACACACCTTATTTTACAGGACGAACACTGGTATGCCTCTTGGACAATCCAATTGCTGGAATTATTATGGGAAACATACCTAAATTGCATGAATGTACACAGGAAGATATTGAAATATGGGAAAGACAACACTTATTATGTTCAAATGCTGTGACTACCAGAGCTCAGTCTCGCATGGACAATGATCATCACAAACCAGTCATTGATATGTTACCTGAAGATATAACTGAAGATATCACTTCAGAAGATGAAGAAGAAAAGGAAAATAATGATGATGATATAAGTCATTATCAACAGGAAAATAATGATGATATTAAGGTAATCAATGATGTGAATAATGATGATGACAATTTATTTCAGATGGAGCTCATTGATAAGGAAACCTTTATACAAAGACAGAAAGATGATACTTCCTTAAAAAAAAAATATTTTCATATTGCTCATTTGAATGATGTAATGATAGATAACTGTGCAAAACACTGGTATACTATCAAAAATGGGATTTTAGTAAGAAACTATCAATTTGCTAATTCCTTAAAGAAACAGATTATGGTACCAGCTTGTTTTCGACCATTCATTTTACGACATGCACATGACATTGAATGTGCAGGACACTTAGGTGTTGCTAGAACAAAACAAAGAGTTTTGTCATATTTTTTTTTGGGCCAGGAATTACGAAAGACGTCAAATTATTTTGTCGTACATGTACCATCTGCCAAAGTGTAGCAACCAGAAAACCAAAACATGATGCGCCCATTCAAGCATCTGATATTTCTTTGCGTCCCTTCGCAAAGATGGCCATTGACATTATTGGCCCTTTAAAGGTAACATCAGCCAGAGGTCATCAATATGTGTTGACCTGCATAGATATGTGCACACGCTGGCCAGAAGCTATTCCTTTAAAAACCATCACCACGGTAGATATTGCTGATGCATTATTTTTGATTTTCAGTAGAATAGGTTTTCCTGAAAACATCCTGTCTGATAGAGGAACTCAGTTAGTTTCAGATGCTATGAAACAGGTTATGGATATGTTTGGGATTCAAAGATCCCTTAGTTCAATATACCATCCTCAGTCTAATGGGAAAATAGAAGTCCTCAACAGATCCTTAAAACAAATGCTACATAAGGTTACAATTAAATATCCTCAAAATTGGGACAGAGTCCTGCCAGCTATTTTATTTGCTTATCGAGAGATAAAAAATGAACATACAGGCTTTAGTCCATTTGAATTGGTTTTTTGGCGCCAGACCACGCGGCCCAATGTCTATATTAAAACAACTTTTAATTGGTGCTGAGATGAACAAGGAGGTTCAGACCTCATATCAGTATGTAGTCAATTTGAGAAAAAAAAATAATAGACGCATGCCAGATAGCAGTAGGTTCATCTGAAAAGGCAAAGCTTAGGGCGAGGTTATTCATTAACCAAAACCGCAAATTACGCCAACTTTGGCCTGGTGATGAAGCTTACGTATTATTACCCAGGAAAGATAACAAATTATTAGTCTCATGGAGAGGACCTTACAGGATTGTGGAGAAACTGTCTGATGTTGATTATATTGTCTCAGTAGAGGGAAAAGAAAAAACTTTTCATATCAATATGTTACAGCAGTTTCATACACGTCCACCATATCTGAGACCAGTCTTTGAAGCTCTTGATCAATCTGTCTGTCGTCATTCTTCTTTGGCTGTCATACAGGAAGAAAATTCGGATTTGACTGATGGTAATGACTCATTATTAGTATTACCTAGTCTTCACTACTTGTCTACTGAAAGTTGGAAAGATGTTGACATATCACCAACTCTATCTTCTTTCCAGAAAGAACAGGTTACTTCAATCTTACGTTCTTTTACTGATGTCCTTACTGATGTCCCAGGACACACTGATATCATCGAACATGATATCATTCTGACAGACTTTCAACCCATTAAGTTGAAACCTTACCCTATTCCTATACATTTACAATGTCAGGTTAAAGAGGAACTAGAACAGATGGTGAAATTAAATGTCATTTCTCCATCTCATTCCCCTTATAGTTTTCCGATGGTTTTGATCCGGAAAAAAGACAAATCTATACGTATATGCATAGATTTTAGACGTCTAAATTCGGTCACCATCCACGACGCGGAACCACTTCCCGTGTTGGAGTCTTTATTAGATAGACTAGCTACAGCTACATTTTTTTCTAAATTTGATCTATCTAAAGGCTATTTCCAAGTACCATTAACGGAACGATCCAAGCCTTATACTGCATTCGCAACCCCATTAGGACTCTTTCAGTTTAACTATATGTCTTTTGGTTTAGTTAACGCACCTGCGACCTTCGTTCGCATGATGAGACGACTCTTCTCTGACAGAGACGACCTTATTACTTACATCGACGACATTTGTCTGTTTCATCAATCATGGGATGAACATTTGAAGGGTATTCAATCCTTACTTACCACTCTACGTCGTCATAATTTATCTGCACGTCCATCTAAGACTAAGATTGGATTTCAGGAGATTTCATTTTTAGGTTATAAAGTAGGAGGAGGTTTTTTGAAAACAGATGATACTACTATCTCTAGGATTCTAAACCTTGATATACCTAAGACCAAAAAACAGGTTAGAAGTATTCTAGGGCTCCTAAACTTTTATCGTAAGTTTATCCCTAATTTTGCAGAATATACGTCTGTGTTGTCATCACTGGTGAAGAAAGAGTCACCAAATAGGTGTGTTTATAGTCGGGATGTTCATGTGGCTTTAAATAGATTAAAATGTCTGTTTTCCAAGTTGCCTATATTGAGATTGCCTGATCCTTCTAAACATTTTACTCTTACAGTAGACGCTTCCAAAACGTCCATTGGAGGTTCGCTTTTGCAAGAATGGAAGGGCTGTTTACATCCAACACTTTATGTTAGCAGGAAGCTAACGCCGACGGAGCAGCGTTACGCGGTCATTGAGAGAGAGCTACTAGCTCTTGTGTTCTGCTTCTCTAAACTTCAACGCTACCTGCTTGGTGCAAGTTTCACACTCGAGACAGACCAAAGGGCACTGTCTTACCTGAAAACAGCGAGATTCAAGAATGCTAAAGCAGCGCGTGCCTCACTGGCCCTTCAACCCTATAATTACCAGATTAAACCCATCGCAGGAAAGTTGAACGTGATGGCCGATGTGCTATCCAGATGTGTGAAGCATCCGCTATCGCCAGTTGTCTCCGCAAATGCTGCTTCAATCCAACTTTGATGCTCAATAATAACACTACTTCCTTTGGGACAAGTCAGGAACTATTTCGCAAAAAGGTGGCATCATGAACTAAGGCACATGCCTTCTTTTAACTCATATAGTGCATACTTCAGATATTACAACCACATTGCTTCGTCATGCACTTAAACCGGTTGAAAAACTAGAGACACTATGCCAAGCAACATGATGATGATGAATTACTGGTCATCCAAAATCAAGATATATATTCAAGCGTTCGTCATATGATGTCTAATGCAATTGCTCAAGAACAATACTTCGTTACTTCATGCACGTTGTACAATGACTTTTGGCAGTATAACAATCCAAGTCGATGCAATTCAGATACTTTGCTACAATTTCCAAAACTTTTTGCACTAATTAACTGTCTCAAACGTTGTGTAAAAAGGGAAGTAACTAAAATTACTGACTACAAAGTTCAAAAAGGGACATAACCAAGAAATTACATTTCATCATATACGTCAGAAATTCTCAAGTACAGAATGAACAATAGTATCTGTGCTGTATATGCTATTCCATGGAAGACAAACATCAACAACCGACATAGATGGAAAATGGATTTTCTTCAATGAACATTTTCTTTCCGCCATATATACTTAACTAAAGATCAATAACAATGTTGTGCGAACTATTGACTCACTGAAACTTTAATTCTTTTAAATACCTCTACAGGAAGAACTGTGTATGGTCTAACATGACCATTTTTAATAACACTGATAATATCACATTGGTTCATTAGTGTATCATTATATGAATTGAATTACACTCGTGCTTACACTTAGTATAACCTATATCTTTCATATGTGTAGATATGAAGTAATATATCTTCATATGACATCTCATTAACATTGTCATTCACCACATGACATTGCATACATACAAATGTTAATAATTATTTTGACATATTGTCACAGTCACCACTTATATTTTAACTTGTCTGCCTCATTTGTCCTATTCTGTCTTTGACTGCTTATTATGCATTTCATTTGATAGATAGGTAGACTTACATACCGACACGACTTAGGGCGTTTGTTGACATGGTATGCTGTGTGAGTGCCATGACTGACATATTGACTTTTCTTCACTGCCTTCTAATTAATATAGTTACCTCACATTTGTGTCAAAAGAGCGTCTGCTAACGATAATGGGTTTAGTTATGTTATTACTAAATACCACACCTTGTGTGTTAAATTGTCGATTATGGAGCACGCCTCTAGGTGCTATCATAATGATGACAGTTAAGTATTTGGATATTGTCATATGGTTTCTCCAGTGACCTTGTAAGATTGTATTATGAAAATAATGAAAAGTTCCTTTTCGTTATTTTAATCCAGGGGGGGGGGGGGGGGGAGGAAATGATATGAGTAAATATCATATCATGTTTCGTATTCGATCACTTCCTGATATACATTGTTTACACACGGTATCCCGTGGTTGCAGGAAGTGACGTCTTGACTCCTGCTTTGAATTGACAGCAGACGTGAGTTTTGATTTGGGACAAGCTAGCGTCTCTAACCGGCAGTCTGCTTGTGTCGTTTGACCAGTATGCAAGGAATGTGTCCAGTAGGACCTGCTTTTAAAATGTGTTAATTGCCTTTGGGCATCTTTATATTTCACCTGCAAGATCGATTACCATCCCTGCCTTATGCTTTCATCTAACAGTATAATGTCAGATTAGTCTTAGCAGTGTGTATGGAATTCTTGGGCACGTAAGTTGACTGTTCCATTAAAACGGAGAGTATCAGAATCAAGGACAGTAGAGACATGTGCTAGTAAAAGCTACGATGTCATATCATACTCAAATGGAGTAATGTGTTAATAAATATTTGTGAATCGTGCCAAGAAGTTAGGCCTTGTTAATGAGTACCTGAGGTGCGGGCCAGGGAGATTGTGTGTGACTGGCCATATCTTAAATATATACTATAATTCCTCAAACGGAATATGCAAGGAGAACCCTGGAGGGTACTCAGCAGGCCACTGTATTAAGGAGTGTCAAGCCTGAAGTCTAATGCACTCTTACCACAGGACGTCGGGAGGACGGTTCCTGAAATAATAAACATTCTTAAAATTTACCCGTACCAGTGTGGTACACCACTCTGAGTGGAGACCTCCCAGTAACAAAGACTGCTGCGTCCGTCTCAGATTTTGCCCCTTTCCTCAGACCTACGGGTCCTGAGAGTTCCTCTATAAATGCCTTTGTGCAGATGAGGAAGGACATCCCTCGAAACCTTCGGGTATATGAGGCTCTGTCCATTTTGGCTGGAATGACGTCTCGATGGTTCGGAGGTTTTATAGCGAATATGAGTACACATGAGGGCAAGTTCGGGCACAATGGGCTAATCACCGGTTTGCCAAGTCACTTCGATTACATGTCCTACCCATGGGCCTTGTGCACTTGGGTCCCCTCTACACCTCGTTTCACGGGGTAGAAGAGGTTCCGATTATGAGATGAGATGAGATGATGCATCACCAGCACTTGCATCGGATTTACGCTTTCGAGGCATGGTTACGAGGGTAAGTGATTCACGAATAACACACACAACACGGTGTTAACAGCAACGTGATCCGACTTAAAATGGCGACGATGTTGGATCAGTATAGTACTGACAATTACAGAAATAGAATTTCTGCAGAAAATGGTGAAGTCCCAGTGTCTGAGAGGACTACTGGTATCACAAATTAGTTACGGCTGTGAATGATCTGATCTCGAAACAATAGTATAGAGGAGACCGACATAAAGCGCCACCTCTGCTGTGTAACTAATTGTGATATTAAACAAAGCAAGGAAACAGATTTTTACTTAACAATGATAAAATTGACAAGTCGTTCAAAATACAATTTCCTTATATTTTATTTAGTATATATACACTATCTACTCTTGTGCAGAAAGGTGAATGTTGCAAAAAATGGAATGAAATGAATTGGTAAGTTTACATATGATTTATAAATATTTATATTTATAAAATATTACAACACGTTTTCCAATTATAGGAACAAAAATTATATCAGCTGTGCTGTTAATTAAGGATATAACGTTTATCAGCTATGCTGTTATTTACGTATAATTTATCCACTATGATCTTATTATTGTCTCTTGCTACGCTAATTCACGTTTTCTTCATTGACAGTTCTATGCTCACAATGCCGACAGAAATGGTACTAATGTGTACTCATCTCTCTTAAGTCTGTTCTTCTTTGTTTGGTTCACACCACCGGCAGAGTATCGTTCCTTTAGCCCACCCAAGACTGAGGGGGACCAAAGATGTAGAGTCTGGTCAACCTCTATGCTCCTGCGGAGTTCCAGGCAGCGGGATTGACTCGAACATACGACCTCAGGTTTTTAGGACACAATTAAACCTGTAACAAAGCAAAAATAGGGGCTAATTTCTGTCCTCAAGCCCACCTATTTCTAGTGTGAGTGAAATGAGCGTGTCTCCGATGTATGCATGTGGGATGAATGACAACATGGCTCAGTATGATTTAGCAATAGCGAGACAAGACAGGTGTCTACTTGCAAAACATTCTTTCTGATAAACTAATACATGGATACATTCAATAATATAGATTCAATACATGAATACATTTTATACATGAATACATCCCATAATATAAATCAATACATGAATAAATCCAATAATATGTACACCTAGGTGTGATACAACAATGTCCTTCCCCCTATACTATATCACGCCCTCTCTGACAATAGCTGGTAACATATATCCTAACAATATTGTTATGTTCTTATGATAGGAGTATATGAGACGAGGACTGGTTGGTGATATATCAGGTTGGAGTTATAGGAGACAATAGATTGGAGTTAGATGCGACAATAGATTGAGTCCTGACAAGGACTGTTTTGGTTATATTGGAGTTGGTCTTATCTGAGACAATAGATTGAGTTATAGAAGACAATAGATTGAGTTAGATGCGACAATAGATTGAGTCCTGACAAGGACTGTTTTGGTTATATTGCAGTTGGTCTTATCTGAGACAATAGATTGAGTTATAGGAGACAATAGATTGAGTCCTAACAAGGACTGTTTTGGTTATATTTACAGTTTGGAATTATCAGAGACAATAGACTGAGTTATAGGAGACAATAGATTGAGTCCTAACAAGGACTGTTTTGGTTATATTTACAGTTTGGAATTATCAGAGACAATAGACTGAAGTTATAGACTGACAATAGATTGAAGTATAGGAGACAATAGGTTGAAGTATGAGTCCTATTAGTCTTCGTCTATTCAATCATAATAGGAAATAAATCATTATACTTAATTCCCCCCAAGATACAATCAGTAACCTGATAGGTAGTATAAATGACACACAACAAATACCAACGGTTATCGTAAAAATATTTACCCTCCTAAGATTTTAAACTGGCCAGGTTTTGACGCGACTCAGTGAAGTAGGTTGCAGGTCGATGCCCTCAGGTAAGTTACCATAAATCAAGGTGACAGCTTCTCCCTCTTCAGTCTGTATCTCTGGCGTCAAGTTCGGGGTTGCGTGGTTAGCATAAAATCCGCCCGATTATATAGTCAAGTAACTACTTGAGGAAAGCTTTCGGTTGGTTCCTGGCGGAGCAAGTTGATTGGTTTCCTCCGGTTTTGTACCTGGTCTCATACAGCCTAATTTTATTCAGTTTTCATCGGCCATCTTGCGTGAACAAGATGGCCGTTAATTTATTCTGTCTCAGAGACTGGTGAACGTTGATCGTTGATTGGTTGAAGCAAATCTGTATCTCGACATAGTGATTAACAAAGTAGTGGGTTACACTTCGTTTCACGATAGTAGTGAGATCGGATGCTTAGCCTTCTCGGATAAGACAGGAGGATAAATAGGACGTGAACTTCTACTGAAAAGTTAAGCTTTCCTTAACATTATGATGTAAATATCACATAAAATGGAAAATAAAGTTACAATGAATACCCTAATTATAACCGAAAATTAGGTTGAACGGGGTAAACTCTCCAGAGATGGGGAATGAGCAGAGGCAAATTAAGTTCATCCGATGCTATTCTCATCAATTTTACTTCAAAACAGAAAGAAAGAAAGCAAAGTTACTTAACAGACACACTAGAACAACGTTTTCTTGGTCGGAACTATCAGCATGGGATCACTACCTGGTAGCTAGTAACGCGGACAACCTTTAGTTAAGCTGAAAACCTTTAGTGACCTGAAGGTCTTTTATGTTTGGACATGCGCCCTAATATAACCGACTAGGTTGAACGGGACGCGCCTCGCCAAAACGAGGCAAATTTTTTTTTTTTTAAATGTAGTTATTTCTTTTAAGAGTCGTCATTCGCATCCTGCTGTATTTACTTGTGTATTGTGTGTACTTTTACAGACAAAAAATGTTAAACTCAACAAACAACTACAGTGTGAAGCAATGTACGACATTTTGCAAAATAAAGTGAAAACCAACGAAATTATGATCCTAACCCAGTTTTACAATTTTCATAGCACGTTAGAATGACACGTGATGAAAGAAACAAACATTACAGCAAATAGAAAACACACGGCCTGTTAACCGAATTACGCTGCTTACGGTGCTGATTACGTTTTACGTGCTAATGCAGCCGTAATAACGCGTTAAATTGTCGATTTTGTTTTCTCCACAGAGTGTGTTGTTTATTTTATCTGCTACTACCGCCAAGATAAGCAGATGAATTGTGTGATTTATTTTATCTCGAGAGAGCGCCCTCTGTGCCAGCCCTGGCTAACAATACACATTTATGTCTTGTCTTTGATCCACCGCCAGTGGGCGTTAGCACTTGGTGATTTTGACGTCATAATGTGAAACTCTGCGGTTCTGATTAGTTGTTCAGGTCTGCTATGTAGGGTATTTTCATAGTTGGGGTCTGTAGTAGGAAGAGTTGTCTAGTCTCTTTCAGTGCTGGGCAAAGCAACAGGTGATGATTCAGAGGGGTGTTGGCAGTGTCTAACAGTCTGGGCCGTTTTTTTTTTTTTTTTTTGTTGGGGGGGGGGGGGGGGGGGGGGGGGGTCAATTCTATTTCTATGAAGGTACAGTAAGCAGTGCATTGTTCGTAATCCGAAAATGCGTGTTTGATTGTTACGTTCAAGATGGTTTATAGTTTATAGCATCTTTCTTACATGGTTCTGGTAGATGCTTGAAGAGCCGTCTTCCTGTTTTCGTCATTGCCCAGGTGTTTAGCCATTCCTTTTTACAGTTGTTTTTAATTATTTGTTTCGGTGTAGTGATATTAACTGGCTGGTCAGTTTGTGGAATTGAGGCTCCTCTTTTCGCTAGTTTGTCTGCCTCTTCATTTAAGGGAATGTCAACATGTCCAGGTATCCACATTAATGTAAAAGTGTGCAAATACCTACAGGGCAGTTTTGAAAAAAAAAGTCAATAGACTCGAATGCCTAGGCACATTAATAACATCGGATGAAAGAGATATCTCAGAGGTAAAAAGCAGAATGGCACAGGCAAGAAGCGTTCAATAAAACGATAAGTATTTTACAGAAAAAATCTTTGTCGACTGGAATAAAACGAGAAACAGAGAGTTCTTCACTGTTACATGGAGCAGATTCTGATACATGGAAGTGAGTCATGGACAAATAGTATACAAGCAAGACAATAGCTGGAAGCCACAGAGATAAGGTTTTACAAATAAATGTTAAGAATAATTAGTCCAGCTAAAAATAGTAATGAGAGTAACGTGAAAGAAGACCGTGTGCAAAGGAGCCAATTACTCACATTAGAAGGCAGTAAGTCATTTTCTTGTTGACAGCTTTACCAGAATATTCCCTGTTCTGGACTCCCCAGGGTAAGAGAGATAGAGGAAGGTCAAAGAACACCAGGAGAAGAGAACATGAGACAGACTTGAAGGGGGTTCCGAAGGAAAGATCTTGAGCTGATGGCACGGGACAGGAAGACGATATAAGTTTGTTGAAGGCCTATGTTCCTTTGGGAGCTGAAAGGTGAAAGAAAGAAAAATGCATTTTCTGTGGATATTTTATGAGAAGAGGACAGCTGGAACATAATGTGACAACAGGAACGATGGAAGCAAACAGAAACAGAGCAAGATACAATGGAAATAATACTGGACGGTTGCGGCACTGTGGCATGGACAGAAGTCAACAACAGATCTGATGAACAGTACTGGGAAAGTAGGTTGTGCAGAGATATGATCACCTAAGCGTGGGTGATAATGTCGCTCCACTACTTCCTGTCTTACTTAGTCGTTCCTCTTCTACCGTGAGGTGTAGAGGTTTGGGAGAGAGAGCGGCAGACTGTCCTATCGGCTGTGTTCCTCCTGGCCTGGTTCCATTCTAGTCCTCGGTCCTTCAAAGATTGTCTAATGTTGTTCTCCCAGCGGACTCTGGGTCGTCCTGGGGGTCTGGATCCCTGGCTCTTTGTTTTCCATGCTTGTCGTGGTAGCCGATCTTCTGCCATTCTGCAGACATGGCCAAACCATCTTAGTTGGGACTGTTCTACTTGGGTCTGCAAGGGGTGGGATTTTAGGCCTTGACGTATCGTCTGGTTGCGGATCATGTCTCTTCTTGTTACTTAACCACCTTTCTCAGATACCTCATTTCTGAGGTTTGGATCTGGCTTTTGTGGGTTGTGGTCATTGCCCATGACTCGCATCCATACGTCAAGACTGGGACATAGGTGGAGCGGTATACAGCCATCTCTTCCTGTCTTCAGTTATATTTATCACTTATGTGGTTGACTTCTTTCCATGCCACGATGTCAAACTGCCCAGTATCTGCTCTCTTTGTCGTCTTCTATTACTTTTTCCTTCAGTCTTTCCTGTTGTCACATTGTGTCCCAGCTGTTCTCTTCTCATAACATTCCCAAAGAAAGTGGATTGCTTCTTTCAAACATGAGGAATAAGCTTCTGTTTTTCCTACTTGTTTACTAACTGTCCATGACTCACTCCCGTATGTCAAGATTGGTGAAGATTTAAGGAACTTTTTTTTTCAATTTCTAATTTTTCTTTAAACAATTAGAATTACAGCAGAGCCAATGTGATTCTCATGTTGTTGTGTGCTTTTTCTTCATTAAAAAAATGAGTTAAATAAAACCAGAAGTAATGCAAGCAAGAAGCCGACACTTGTGTAAGAACTTGGAAATGATATATCAAGAAATGGACAAAAGTAATCATCAAGGCACGATCGTACATATCATAATGAAGATCGATAACAAAAAAAACAAAAACAAAATTTCGATGTGCTGACTGCACTTCATTTTAATCATATATATGTCCTGAGGACAAACTATTTCTCCTGTGATCAGTCTCTATCTCTCTATACCCTTCCACAGTGTCTCGAAGAGACCCAGGATATCAATCCTGTAATTTTTACATTTCTGCTGCTACTTGTGGAGTTTTCCCTTGTTCATTTAGAGTGCGAACGTTCCAGGTCCCAATCCTGGAGATTTAACTAGACGAAAAAAGGTTATTCGTCAACCTAGACTCCTTTCGGCTTTCCATGGGTAGCTTCATGCGCCTCCTTTCCAGAGGACCTTCTTCTGTCTTGGACGGCTGGGTTGACTTATATTCTGTATTTGACATATCCATAGTGTTTTGTTGACGCTTTTGTGGTAAAATTGTTTTTTTACGGGATGGGGTAACCAGCCCCATGCCCAACCCTCCTTACTCGCTTTTTACAACATGCCTGGTAGGGTACAGTGTTACTATTCTTTGCTCCCCCATCCCGGACGGAGGAGGAGGGGGAGGCTGCACTAGTGCTCCATCAGGCATGTCATAAGAGCAGACTAATATGAGGTCCTGCATGGGGTTGACAACCACATCGTGTAAAACAAATAGCTTCAGAAACTATCACTGCAAACAAAACAATGGTGATGATGATGATGATGATGATGATGATGATGATGATGATGATGATGATGATGATGATGATGATGATGATGATGATGATAAGAGAAAAGACCTCCAAAAATAAGAACGGCTGCCGACCGAGGAAAGTGGAGACAGTTTGTTGCTGCCCTACAAGACGCCACCAGGCGTGATGGTCACTGATTGCTTTGTCAGTCAGCGGTTAATGACTAAAGAAGAAGTAAAAGAAGACCCAGAAAAATCAAATAAGTGGAGCAGCTAATGGCAAACGGACTAGTAAATAACTTAACAGAATGTTCCAGCAAGGCGAGAAACAGAACATTTTTGGAGATTCTTAACTGTCATTCCTCGACGCGGAGATGGTAATGGATCTGGTCAGATATAATTAGGACTTTGATATCTAATGTAATTAGGTCCCGTATCTTTTCTGAAGCAGAAGCCAATAACAAATCATAGAACTAGATTCTCTCTCTCTCTCTCTCTCTCTCTCTCTCTCTCTCTCTCACTCACTCACTCACTCTCGCTCACTCTCTCTCACTCACTCTTTCACTCTCTCTCACTCTCTCTCTCTCTCACTCTCTCTGCCCATCCATCCATCCATCTATTTATGACATCTATATACACTAAAACATTCGGTTTTTTTACATTGTTCTCCTCTATGCTTCTCTGTGCTAGAAGCCATGAGGCAGAGAGATAAGCTCACAAAAACAAGACTCTGTGCTCTGTATAACACATACAGAGCACAGAGAAACAAAGTGTAATATTTAATTCGTAGAGACAAGAAAAATTACTTTAAAAATGTGGTTCAAAACAAAACAAACTGTAAAGATATATGGAACGCAATCAACACCTTAGCGAACACTTTACTTGTACAGACTTCAGTAATTACCTTCAGGCAGTAATAAACAGTCTGAAATCTACAATATCAAATTCACCTTGTGACTTAGCAGGCTGTCAGCATTCTTTGTGAACAAATGTACGAACACAATCCCATCCAACATTCCGTTTATGACAGTTAATGAAGTGTATAACTATCTTCTAGGCCTTAAAGATAACAACTCATCAGGACTTGAAGTAATCGAATACTGCGTTATTCCTTAGCCAGCTTTTAGTGATTCGCTAACATACATATACAATCAATGTATCGCTGTTGTTATGTTAATTATTTACTAGTCTGCTAAACCTGTCCACTCCGCATGACCACTACATTTTCAAGCCGTAACAAAAGTAATACACAATGATGATAGGAATCTCTTTACATAGCGTTACAACAGGGGGAATCTGATCATCAGAAGTTTTATCCCCACGCCAGATTAGTATTTTGTCCCTTTTATCTCTTTTACGCTCTAACGAGGGAGTGCCTGTTTGGGCAATGGCTCCCTTGGTTGTAACTTTAAAATTCACTCCTGGTTTTATCCACCCTGCTAACTTTAATAAACTGTGAAAGTAACAATTTTTGTTGTACATAAATTACATACAACAAACGTACAAAAAAAATAAAAATAATACCAGTGCGGTACTTGCCGTCACTTAGGACTTGAGATCTAAGATGACGGCATAGCGTCACTCCATTCCTAAAGTTTACAAACAATCCATGTTCGTTTTTGACAAGACAACGTATAATCATACTTCTATGAAGGAAAAACCATCGTTAAAGTTATCTGATAAATAATCCATTATGTAGTTCCTAGGGCCTCGGCTAAAAAATTGATCCAAAAGTACTTTGTAGACTTACTAAATGTAAAGTTCTTTGACTGATATCTCAACCATACGGTTCTTTGACTGATAACTCAACTTTATAGCTCACTGACTGACAGCCCAACTTCATAGTTCTTTGACAGACAATGCAGTTTTATAGGTTCTGACATAAAGCCATCTTTATATTTCCCTGGTAAACAACTCATCCCTTCAATTCTTTGACAAACGGTACAACTGCCTTCACACTTTTTAGCCCGAACAAAAATTTTATTTTCAAGTCTGGGTCACGTAGCTTTTGGGAACTGACGGCTCAGCCTCTCCTTCATCTGACAGTGAAACTCTGACAAGCGTAGAGGCCGTCTCCGGAATATCGTGTATAAATTTGACAGCATAAGCTCTGGAACTCTGAAAGTGGGCGGAGAAGATATTTCATTGCCCAGATACTGATGACATACACAACCAACCTGGTGAATCCATTTCGATAATTAAACCAATATGTGGTTTGTCTTTTTCCTCCTACTCGTCTGAACCTGACTTTAGCAACCAGGTCTCAAAAAGAAATAAAAATAAATAACATAAAAGAGAAAAAATACAAGTTCAGAAACTCGTCGTGGAATGATTGGTTCAATCGTTAAAAATGATTGCGCCAGGAGAGCTAGTTGTAATAAAGTACCTTCGTTAGCATCTATAAATAGACCAGCCATATTTTTACATGTTGTAGTTTATTACTTTTCAACGATATGCAACTAATCATCATTATTATCAGAGATGCACTTAATATTATCATCATCGTTTCATCACTGTCATCATCTTCTTACTTTCCTTCAAGCATCGAGAGATCATTAAGTTCAAGAATACATTTAGAGCTTGTAAGTCGGTGTCTCACACCATGTTGTTCTCCGTAAATTCTCATTCTATCATTCGCTGGCTTTCTTACCATCAACTATGCCCATCATCACAAATATTCTGACGTAAACAATGAAGGCTTGCTGTTATCTTTTTGATCTTCGCTATCAATTTCCTTTCCTTATTTGTTCCTTTTAGGACATCTTCATTTGTTATTATTTTCCTTACACAACTAGCTTCTGTAACCGCGTATACCGTGAGTCTTCAGATACAAACTATATTAACATATAAAGTAAATTTTTATAGAAACAAAAGATAAAAAAAAATCTTGATGCAGATGTTTAATTAGGCCAGGTTAGCTTCGAAACGCCACGCATTTATTTAGGCTAAGCTTCGCTTGTATAGTTGCGTTGGTCACGTGTTTTCCAACCAATGGTTAGGCTCAGTCTTTCCTTTCCCCGGAATGAACGAGAGACGAAGCCATTTTTTGGGCAGTAATGAATTTAGAGCAGTCGAAAGAAGACATAATTCTTCTTGCTCAGTGATATTCTAATAGAGGAGATTGACTTCGCACAATTAATGCAACTGTGTAACTTCGAAATGTAGAATGTTATGTTTTGTGAATTCACGAGAACCGTAAGTAGTGCTAAGAATTGCATGCAATAACTGTTAGAGCCCACAGTCATAACTGAAACAGAGCTACGCTCGAAAACTGGGTAAAGAATTGTAAACCCAGGCATATATCAGAACCTTTTACCAAGGATGAAGGTCCTTAAGCTGAGAGAACGTCAAACTAAGGAATACTAATGAATAAGAGAAAGTTTGGCTCTTCATTGAAATGAAGAGATAAGAAAAACGTCGTGAAATCTAGACCACATTAACAAATAAACGAAGGAACACTGGAAGAATAGAGGAGCCACGCCATGTTTTTGCAAGTTGAAAGGATCATGAGATGCAATAAGGAATATTGCATCATTAAAATAATGTATTGACTTTTTATGCTTGTTTATTGAATGTCAACATGCTATTATGCAAATTTGGTTCGGTTACCATTTGACTTAACCCAGTTCTTGTTGAAAATTGAATAAACATTTGTTTCATTGAACACAAATGCTGTTGACGAATCATATGTTTGCAGTTGGCCATCATACAAATTATTAAGGGATCATACCAAAGCTAATCGCTGCAGGTGCAACACAAATAATAACCATCTGCTCTAAAAATAAAACATCATAGAGGATCATCTCAATTTGGTGCCGTATGACCAGTCCTCTACAAAGAGCAGAGAAAATCCAACTATAATCAACCCTAGGGCATAAGGAAACCACGATTAACAAGGAATAAATAAGACTAGAAAATGTATCGACAACAAGAGTATAGGCAGGCCAGCAAATACAGCTATCGTTTTACACATGAAAATACCTGGACAATGCATAACAAAAACGTTCCGCGCCACCCGCCCAATTTCAACAAGAGAAATGAATATTGTCTGCCAGGAAGTTATCCTAAAGTAGACGCACATCCCACTGCCCCAGATAAATATGTATATGGCTCGCATACTGGAAGCTATTATGCTGTAGACCTACAGAAACCTAATGCAGGTTTTATTGAAAAGGAAGAAATGTTATACAACTCTACAACGGGAGGTTGCTATACCTCTAAACACGTACACAGACGAAGCGAAAACCCTTCACATGAAGGAAACAGAAAATCCTACACCCCAGATGAAGATGATGACAGTTGTTCAACCCATCGTAAAGTAACATACGCGGATAGGCGAAGTTACAGTGTTTACAGTAGAAACAACATATATCAACGTAAAAGTCGTCCTCAGCTTGACAGAGATAGACGATTTATTGATTACCAGACATACGAAAAACCACATAGCACATGGCAGAAACGGAGGTATCCGATCCAAGCTGTTCCTCGTTCGCATCCCCAGCACACAAAATCCCATGCCCCCATGAGACAAACACCTCCATATTATCGCCACAGAGAAACAGAAAGCAGACCTCGTATACTATCATCGATCAGGTATAATGACAGCACGTCAAGGCACACGACGGCAGCTGACAAACACTGGAACACATTGAATAAACGAGCTCAAAGAATGACTGTACGAAATTTCATAAATGCAGTTAAAACAAGAAAAATTTGGGAGTTTCGTAACATGACATCTAGGAACGGACAAGTTTGCCTCCTAACAACAGACGGATGGAGAGCACACATCGATCCCATAACACCAGTAAAGACAGCCAAGACATACCAACAAGTAAATTTAGCACAATCAACTCCTTGGAATACTCAACCCAGGCCAACAAAACAAGTACCAACAACAAATAAAACCAAGTTAATTTGTGCAAAAACAACGATGGTTTGTGTAGCAACACAAACAGACCTTCCTACGTCACCTTTTAACCACACTCGAACGACAGTAGCCACTCAAACCGAAATACTGAATGAGGATGACACTGAACTGAAAATAATAGAACAACACTTCGATCCTCACACAGTGGTCCAAAACTCCAATGAACACGAAGACGACACAATGTCCTGTGTATCAGACTCAGATAGTGGTATCGAGTCAATATTCAGCGCCCCACTTGTAGACAGCGCCACACTTTCAGAAGTCAACACCACGGTTGAATCGTTTTTTCCTGAGCCTCACGAATCGCCTCCTGTGGCCACATTTGTAGAACTGCCACAACCACCAGTCATGTCACCTCTAGCCACACATTCCCAGGCTACATTGCCATCATCACTGATTTCCTTTGCGCCCCAACAATCAGTCAATGTCATGTCACCTCCAGCTACAGTACAACCATTGACGTTTTCTTCAGTTGCCCATCAACCTCTCAATGTCAACAATGCTATCTCCAGTGCTGTACCCGCTGTACAACCGGTCAACAATCATCCCAGTCCGACCTTCCTTATGGCACTGCTAGAGCTGGAGAAGCAAAGCAGAGATGGAAAGGTTTACATACAGATTAGCTATGTCTGGCCTATCCAGCCGGGAAATTAAACAGAGAGAGAAACTTTTGCAGCTATTCTGAAAACACGCCCCTCAAGTCTTCAATGTACATGCCATCCCATGTACGGTCGCCGCGAATGTGAAAAAACCTTTTTAACAATGTACTAACTTTCCCCATGTACTCTATTTTCAGTTTTTGACAGTTCAAATGACTTGCTTACAGACTAAGATGTCAAAGCCTCACTGAGAAAGTTATTTTTTCCAGCCTTAGAATACTGATGCCAGAGGAAAATCAAGACCAGCCCACGGAGGATTTTCTTTAGATAGTATAGTTTTGTGAAATAAAAATGACAAAACAATTGATAACACACGGTGTTACGAGTTTACAGACATTATTTAGTTACAGACATTTTCTTAATATTTAGAATGTTATACAACCTTACCTATAACACATGTGTCACACTATGCTGTTGTAACATTGATCTCTACTTTTGAAACCGATCATATTCCACGCTCCATTCACCAGACTTCTTGTCCTTGCAGATCCAGAGTCCTGTATTTTCGCATCTTAGTGCATTTTCATGCAGACACTTTACACCAGTAGTTTTTCTTACCCCATACTAATATTTCTGTGATCTCAATTATGCTAAACTCCTTTATTCTATCACCTTGATCAATCATACTGTTCCTACTATGACATCTCTTAACAGCATATAATTCATACCCAAAACTAGTATTGCATGATATGCTATTTTTCTCCACAGGATTATTTATTTTTTCAAAATGTACATTATTTTAGACCCAGATGTATATTAGTACTGTCAAGAATTTTAAACATTCTCCTAAAGAGATTCCATATCCCAACCTTGACTCTCTATAGTAAGATTTTCTTCACCTCCACTGTTACAACATCTTTAACTTACTATTTTTCCTTTCCCCTATATTGAGACGACATTCTAGACTTGTGATCTTTTCAATCCCAATCATATTCATTCCTCGGAATTACAATCATGTTGTAATCAGGAGATCCTTGATGTACCCTTTCCTCGCCACTTATTGACAACAGACACTGCTACAACATTCATTCTATTCTAACCTAAACTATTACTTGCAGCCCTATTGGTTAGGATTTACTATTAGGAATATTGATAGTATATCTAGTGTTTAGTGAATTGATTTTTATCATTCTTTAGTACTTGTGATACAAAAAGAAAAGAAATCACAAGAAAAGAAAAGAAATCACAAGAAAAGAAAGAAAAAAAAATCACAAGAAAAAAAGAGAGAAAATATGCAAAATAAAAGAGAAATGAAAAAAAGAAATGAAAAAGAAAAAAATGAAAAGAGACAAAACATAACAGAAAAATGAAAAGAAGAGAAAACATTCTAAATAGTTTTATAGGATTGCTATATGTTTATATGCCACCCTCACACATTTTGATGATGATAAGCCAATATTGTAAAACATTGACTGCCCTGAGGTTAGCAGCCGACATAAAAGAAAAGAAAAAGAGAAAATAAATCACCCTATACCAGTCATACACCCCACCAGCATGATCTCTGATACTCCAACAGTATTTTGTTGATACTGCCTATCACAAGTACCCCAATGACATTTGCGCATGCTGATTTTCTGCAAATGAAGAATCCCTTGAGAGCATTAGTATATGCTAACCCCAGATTGAACAAATTGCACCTATTTGTTGATGATGCCTTTGCCCATGTTAAAGAAATAGCATTTGCACATGCTGACCTAGCAAATGAAATACCCCTTTACAGCATTTGCATATGCTGAACCCACATTGAATACCCCATTACCGGATGATAACCACTAATGACACATGAGATGAAGAAGCAACTGGTTATGTATGATGAAGATGCCATTTTATATTAAGGTGAAACTTTATGTTGTCACAGCTGAGATTTTATTGTAATGTTTATGCACAAAATCCCCCACATTAACATTGGAGGAACAATAATCTTAGTCTTTCGTGGATACGAGCAAAGACAAGGAGATAATGGAATATTTTATGAATACCATGGACATGGAACAAATCAGAGCAGATGATTGTTGCACACATGAGGACCATATTTGAAGTCATTATTGAAGGATTGTCAGTAGACAAGAGACAAATAGATTATGATAATCCCATGGAACCACAGGTACTAAGGACACAAAATGGAGATTAAATAATGAAAAAAAAAAATAATAATGACTGAATAATTACTACGCCCAGAGGTAAAGGAAATAGAGATACATCCGCATTTTCGGAGAAGATATCTCTTTGATTTTTGCTCATTGCCTTTGTAATATGAACATGGTTGTATAACAAATGACTATTCCTTATCACGAATTACAGAATGTTGTAAGATAGTTGAAATAAATTGACAATTTACTATACTCATAATATACCCAGAATTACAGGAGAAAAAAAAAAATAAATGATTGATGAAATTGGACGTACTGAGATTTGCTCACCCCGAGGATATTGGAAAAAAAAATAATGTTATCCCAAGGACAGACATGTCACAGATATATCATGGAGATATTATGACATAAGAAAAGAATACCTAGATTGGAAATGCAGCAAACTTTGTCAATGACACCATGAAATAGACCCCCGCCCCACACTTAAGATAACTGACGGACGAGATTTTTGAATTATAAGTACCATAAGTCACCCATCTGGCTGTAGTCAGCGGATGTTACAGGCACCACATAACTCTGACTAACCTTCGACCTGCGAAGGCAGAGTTGGTGTTGAAATCCTAAAAATATGTACAAAAGTATTTTACCTCATATTGCGATGAAAGTTTTGTTGATGTTTACAAATGATTAGTCGATGTGTTGTTGATAAATATATTGTTAGATGTCATACATTGAAAGTCAATACTGATGAATTCCCAGTATAAACAAGAAGACCAGGAAAGATCCACACCTATAAAATATTGGAGCACCACATATATGGAGAATATGGGATTTATGAAAAAAGAAAAAAGAAAAAGGAAATACAAAATGGTATACAAGGATAAACAAGTGATAACAGATACATATTGTCAAGGATACCAGGTTATTTCAAAAATAAATGAACAAGTACAAGTAATGAGATTTTTAATCATTTTATTTGGTACATTGTAATTGCTTATCAGAATAAATTGTTACATTGAGGTTTGAAAATGATTATGTACAGATCTGAAATTGTTTCCCATATGCAATAATAAATAACAAAAGAAAGCATGATGGATCACCAGGGATAAATTAACTGACTTATACAATTGGATCGTCATGTGCAAAGATGATGTGGATATTTTGAAAAAAAAAAAAAATGGAAATACTTTCTACTGCAATATACATGGAGTGCTTACTCAATAAATAAGTTAGGACCAAAACTTATTAGAACACCAGGAGTGAAAATAATATAAAATTTTGAACCGCTCGGAAGACACAGAGATAGAATTAGGTTTTCCCCCACAATGTCCAATACAGTGTGTCAACTATATTGTTGGAATAACATGCATGTGGATTATGATAATGAAATAGGATATTATTGTTCATGTTCCCAATGTTGCCACTCCCCATATTTTTGAGTGATGACTTAATGAATATTTTTGTTGGTCAGGGTTGCCAATTTAAAAATGTGATGAAAAAATGCTGGATAAGTAAAAAAATTTTTTGAAGTTGATGTCCATCCCTAAGTTTTTATAGAGAAGTTGATCTCACATAGATATAGGAACCCAGTTTAGGAATTAGTTTAAATTTTTCCGAATTATTTTTGGACTTAGAAAATTTTTTTGAACTTTAAATTTTTCTGAACATTTTTTTGAACTTAAGAAATTTTTGGGATAATTTTTTTAAGATTTGATAGTACTCAAATGTCTCCCTATGGGATACATTTGCAGGGCCCCGGGATCTGTATGTAACCGCGTATACCGTGAGTCTTCAGATACAAACTATATTAACATATAAAGTAAATTTTTATAGAAACAAAAGATAAAAAAAAATCTTGACGCAGATGTTTAATTAGGCCAGGTTAGCTTCGAAACGCCACGCATTTATTTAGGCTAAGCTTCGCTTGTATAGTTGCGTTGGTCACGTGTTTTCCAACCAATGGTTAGGCTCAGTCTTTCCTTTCCCCGGAATGAACGAGAGACGAAGCCATTTTTTGGGCAGTAATGAATTTAGAGCGGTCGAAAGAAGACATAATTCTTCTTGCTCAGTGATATTCTAATAGAGGAGATTGACTTCGCACAATTAATGCAACTGTGTAACTTCGAAATGTAGAATGTTATGTTTTGTGAATTCACGAGAACCGTAAGTAGTGCTAAGAATTGCATGCAATAACTGTTAGAGCCCACAGTCATAACTGAAACAGAGCTACGCTCGAAAACTGGGTAAAGAATTGTAAACCCAGGCATATATCAGAACCTTTTACCAAGGATGAAGGTCCTTAAGCTGAGAGAACGTCAAACTAAGGAATACTAATGAATAAGAGAAAGTTTGGCTCTTCATTGAAATGAAGAGATAAGAAAAACGTCGTGAAATCTAGACCACATTAACAAATAAACGAAGGAACACTGGAAGAATAGAGGAGCCACGCCATGTTTTTGCAAGTTGAAAGGATCATGAGATGCAATAAGGAATATTGCATCATTAAAATAATGTATTGACTTTTTATGCTTGTTTATTGAATGTCAACAAGCTATAATGCAAATTTGGTTCGGTTATCATTTGACTTAACCCAGTTCTTGTTGAAAATTGAATAAACATTTGTTTCATTGAACACAAATGCTGTTGACTAATCATATGTTTGCAGTTGGCCATCATACAAATTATTAAGGGATCATACCAAAGCTAATCGCTGCAGGTGCAACACAAATAATAACCATCTGCTCTAAAAATAAAACATCATAGAGGATTATCCCCGAACCTGGTTAAGTCCTGTAAGTCTGTAGAGAGCAATCATCACCTCTAGCAGGCTAGCTAGTCATCAAAATCTAATACTCTCGATTTAAACAGCAACCCCCACTACCCTACCCGGCCACACTTCTATGTGGACACTATTTGCTATCATTTTCCTTACTCACCAGCTTCTATGTGGTCACTATTTGCTATCATGTTCCTTACCCACTAGCTTCTATGTGGTCACTATTTGCTGTCATGTTCCTTACCCACCAGTTTCTATGTGGTCACTATTTGCTATCATGTTCCTTACCCACTAGCTTCTATGTGGACACTATTTGCTGTCATGTTCCTTACCCACCAGCTTCTATGTGGTCACTATTTGCTGTCATGTTCCTTACCCACCAGCTTCTATGTGGACACTATTTACTATCATGTTCCTTACCCACTAGCTTCTATGTGGACACTATTTGCTGTCATGTTCCTTACCCACCAGCTTCTATGTGGTCACTATTTGCTGTCATGTTCCTTACCCACCAGCTTCTATGTGGTCACTATTTGCTATCATGTTCCTTACCCACTAGCTTCTATGTGGTCACTATTTGCTGTCATGTTCCTTACTCACCAGCTTCTATGTGGTCACTATTTGCTGTCATGTTCCTTACCCACCAGCTTCTATGTGGTCACTATTTGCTATCATGTTCCTTACCCACTAGCTTCTATGTGGTCACTATTTGCTGTCATGTTCCTTACCCACCAGCTTCTATGTGGTCACTATTTGCTGTCATGTTCCTTACCCACTAGCTTCTATGTGGTCACTATTTGCTGTCATGTTCCTTACCCACTAGCTTCTATGTGGTCACTATTTGCTATCATGTTCCTTACCCACTAGCTTCTATGTGGTCACTATTTGCTGTCATGTTCCTTACCCATCAGCTTCTATGTGGTCACTATTTGCTATCATGTTCCTTACCCACTAGCTTCTATGTGGACACTATTTGCTATCATGTTCCTTACCCACCAGCTTCTATGTGGTCACTATTTGCTATCATGTTCCTTACCCACTAGCTTCTATGTGGACACTATTTGCTATCATGTTCCTTACCCACCAGCTTCTATGTGGTCACTATTTGCTATCATGTTCCTTACCCATCAGCTTCTATGTGGACACTATTTGCTATCATGTTCCTTACCCACCAGCTTCTATGTGGACACTGTTTGCTATTATTTTCCTAAACCCACTAGCTTCTTTGTGGACACTATTTGCTATTTTCTTTACCCCACTTAATTCTTTCAGGACATTTTTATATGTTATTATTTTCTTTCCCCCACTCGCTTCTCTTTCAGGACATGTTCATTTGCTATTATTTTCTTTACACCACTTGCTTCTTTCAGGACATCTTAACCTGTTATTATTTCCGTTACCCCACTTGCTTCTTTCAGGACATCTTAACTACTTATTATTTCCGTTACCCTACTTGCTTCTTTCATGACATCTTAACTAGTTATTATTTCCGTTACCCCACTTGCTTCTTTCAGGACATTTTGATTTGTTATTATTTTCCTTTCCTTGTTTGCTGTTTTTCTTTGGGACATCTTTTGTCATTTTTCCTAACCTCACATGCTGCTTTCTGGACATCTTTATTATACTTTCGAGTATGTAATACTCTCTTGAAAAATAACACGTTTTGTTCAGACGATACAGTATGGCCTCAAAACATAGCCTCTGCAGACCCAAGTAGAACAGTCCCAATTACGATGGTTTGGCCATGTCTGCAGACTGGGAGTAAATCGGTTACCACGACAAATATGGGCAAACAAGAGCCATGGATTCAGACCTCCAGGACGACGTAGATTTTGCTGGTAGGGCAACATTAGACAATTTCTGAAGAACCTAGGACTAGATTGAAAAACCCAGACCAGGAGGAAGACAGCCGACAGAATAGTATGGCGCTCTCGCTAGAAAATCCATTTCGTATGATCTCTAGTGTCTTATATTTGTTAAATCTTCGGTTCCTCAACATGCTATGCTGTCTCATCATCGAGGTACCGGGTTCACTCCCAGTACATGGAATATATTTCATGGACATTTCTTTTCAAAACCAGTGGTCCTAATCATGAAAAAAATGTCCATAAATTATATTCCCTCAGGGAATCGAACATGGTACCTCTAGAATTCGAGGCGGACGCCAAATTTCCTAGCCACTGGCGGGAACAGGAAACACCCACCATGCAGTGTGAAGCATAGCAATAGTATTTAAGCTTGTTTTAGACCAGTGGTTCTCAAACATTTTTCTCTGGGCCAACTTTCGGAATGAAAATTTGCTCGTGCCACATCGAATTTTTTTTTAAAAAGAAATACCCACAAAGACCAAAAAAAAAAAAAATAGACTCATAGAAGTGCTTTTTCATTACATAGAAGACAACTACTTTTATAAAATGATCGTCAGGCATCCAGATAGTATAAAACAATAATAATAATAATAGTAATAATAGCCCCTTCAGTCATAACTGACTATGGGAATGCGCCCCTGAGCTGACAGCCCTCAGCTGCTTATTTTCCTGGTGCTCCTTTCGACGTTTTCTCCCCTCCTCTGCTTGTTGTGTGAGCCTCTCTTCGCCCAATCTGAGTTGGCGCCGTAAATAGCATCGCCACTTAGTGCGATCGGCAGCTTCATCCTCCCATGTTGCTGGATCCATGTCCAGTGCCCTCATATCTCTCTTGCACACATCTTTGAACCTCAGCTGTGGTCGCCCAACTGTTATAATACAGGTACATAAAAACACGATTCATTCACAAAATATGCAAATTCAATGAAAGGCAGTGAGCTTGTTTTTGTAAGGTAATCTCATTTAAATTAGGTCTTATTTGAGACAAACAAACTCAACTTCTTATCAATACAAAGAAGCCTTTCTCTGTTCGCGTCTTTGATAACTGTCAGAACTGAAAATCCCTGTTCAAAACAATATGTCGTGGGGAACCGTATCTATTTGATATAAAATAAATTATATTACCGAATAAAATCTGAAAAATTATATGAGTTTCTATACATATATTTCCCACATTATATCACAGGTAACAAAATAAAATAAAAAATATGACCTTTATATTTATATTTGGCATTTATAATTTTTTAACATATGTCTAAATCCTTCATTGTCTTTGAATCTTCCGGCCATACCTGCCATCCTCTCGCGCCACACGATTTGGGAACCACTGTTTTAGAGTAACGTTTCATAACCTGTGGTCCACAGCCCCCTTCATGGGTCCATGAATTGATTCTAGGGAGTCCGTGACAATAACCTAAAATTGTTAATATAACATTTATAATTATGCTTTTATGTATTTTTTTTTTCCAAGAAGGGGTTCATAGCTTTCGTATGACTATCAAAAGGGTACATATCCTTTATAGGACAATCAAAAGGGTACATGGCCTTTATGGGCCAATGAAAGCGGTACATAGCCGTTATCGGACAATCAAAGGGGTACATAACTTTTATCGGACAATCAAAGGGGTCCAGGGCACAAGAAAAGTTAAGAACCCATGTATTTAGAGACTGAGCTAATGATCCTAATCGCCGTGTTCAGGTAGCTTGGCTTTAGCGATTTTGTGTGTGTGTTTTTTTTCAATCGATGAGATGTTCTTTTATCTCTTAGATTTAACACGTTTTATTTTTCCACTCAGGGGCTAAACTGCTTCTCTCTCGTTGCTTTCCTTCTCTGGTCCTCTCTTTCTCTCTCTCTCTCTCTCGTACATGGAACAAATAAGAGATTGTGCAGGGAGCTGGCAATATTCCCATGTAAAACAAAATGCCACTGAAACCATGCTGCTACAAACGCCTGGGAATGAGTAGTGCAGGTTCCTTGCAAGGGGGCAACTGCAACGGTGGTCCCATGCTCTGTACGGAGCAGACAGGAAAAACTGATGATGATGATGATGATAACGACTGTTAAAGTTAAGAATGTATTAAATTGAAAACACGTTGAGAATTGTATTGCAGGGCAGAAATGTAAAAAGGCAATAATGCATATCTCTTTACCCTGATGAAATAAAGATTTCGTTCGTTCATTCTGTCTCTCCTTCGTTCTCTCTCTCTCTCTCTCTCTCTCTCTCTCTCTCTCTCTCTCTCTCTCTCTCTATCTCTCTGGCTGCATCACTCTCTCTCTTTCTCTTACAGTCTCTCCGCACTATTATTTTTCTTCTTGGTTGCTGCCAATTTCTCCGAGGTTTAACCAATTTTCTCCTGAAGATTTGACTATTTTTAAACCATTTTCTCACATTTTTATCTCTAGGATTTCGCAACTTCTCTCCGTCAAGTTCAACTGGGGTTTTTCTTTACGGATTCTCGGGTTTTGTACTCGGATATTCGCAAAATACCGTTTACGTTTGTTCTCTGGTGGATCAATCAATCAATCAATCCTTCCTGCTCCAAGTGGAGGTTGAGTTCCTCAACAAATACAAGCCACGACTTCCTGTTGTGGTCTTTCCATGTCTTCTTAATCTCTTTTAAGTCTGTTTTCAATTTTCTTATCCATGTTTTTTTTTTTTTTTTTTTTTTTTTGTTTTTGTTTCCCTCTGTTTTTTTTTTTTTTTTTTTTTCTTACCTTGGGGACATAAGAACATGGACTGCCACGTAATGCTATCAACCAGTTTTCTTAACGTGTTTTCTAACCAAAGCCAGCGTCATCTCCTCGTCTCCTGTTGCTTTAGTGGGCCTGTGCATGTTGTTGTTGAGGTTTTTCTGGCTTAATGTTCTTACAGGCTGGTGTAGCCGGTGTGTTTGAGAACGTGCACACCCTTGTTCGTGATTTTAAAATTCGGTATGTTTGAATGTATGATGCCGTCTGTGCACAGCCGAGCGTAGAGTGGGGCGGTCGGGAGGGGAAGGGGAGGGGGGGCGATTGTCCCGGGCGCTAATGACAAGAAGGCGCCTGAGTGGGCGAGACAAAAACTGTAAATAAATAAATATTACACACATAAAGGTATGTTGCAGGCACTCGTGAGAAATAAATAAGTAGAAAGCTAGACAACAGAAAAACAACAGAAGTGATAGGCTCGCCGGAGAATCGAACCCAGGGCCATCCGAACAGCAACATCGCCTAGCTACGAAAGCAAATCACACTATCCTCCCTGCCAACTAAAGGAGGGAGGGAGGATCCTGCCAACTAGGCACCACAAAAATTGGGCTTCGTGGACAGGGGTCATTTGCGCGATTTTTCACACGCAACACCGGATGTGTATCTAGGGCGATCCAGCCTAATTAATGACGCAATCACTTCTGCGCTTCCCCCTATTAGACAGTATAGGTCAGATTACACAAGACAAAGACCTTAATACTGTGTCTATAATATTTTGGCCATATAAAAAGACATAGCACCGTGCAGAAGTAGTTGAAGGCAAACGTGCAAGAGGGACAGCGCTATAAACGAGAAGATAACATCAAGATACGGACAGGAAAGAGTCTATCAGAGTGCACCACCAAGACAAGAGACAGAAAACGTTCGAGACCCATTTATCGTGTTTTTGTTGTGTAAATAATAGCTATCTAAAGCTGATCTGCAATTATATTCGCAAACGTTACTTAATGTTACGATTGACTTTGATTAACTTTCGTGGCTAGAAGTGAGACATCGGTGGTGCATGTCAGACCAGTCGGCCCTAGCGCCCAATGCTCTGTGGCTGACCTTGTGTGTGAGTATATATATTAAAAAGTAAAGGTCGTCCCATAGCAGATGCTGCCTTAGGGGTGTGGAGTTTACAGCTTTCACTACACTAGGTCCAGCATCGTGGAGTTTGAGGTGACCAGTTTCCTTCTTCATACCCAACCTTCCTTAACCATACTTTTCGACATGCCTGGCAGGTTACATTGCATCTATTCTTTGCACGGGTGCTTCTGGGGAATGTTTGACTGAAATACTTGGACAAATTTTGTTCAATTTTTACTTTCACTTGGCAGTCATAATACGGACATTTCCAAGATTAAAATTCTGTGGGTCACGGTCATCTAGGCATGCGGAGCTGTTAATCAGGACCTCCGGTCTATAGGCAGTAGTTATAATCATTAGTCTAAATCAGTGGTTCTCAACGTGGGCCATATGGCCCCTCAGTATGCCAAGGCATAATTCTAGAGGGCCACAGTAAGATGGTAAAGTACTTTTTTTCCAGCTAACAGCGACTATGGGGAGGGCCACAGTAAGTTGTTAAAGTACTTTTTTTCCAGCTAACAGAGACTATGGGGAGGGCCACAGTAAGATGGTAAAGTACTTTTTTTCCAGCTAACAGAGACTATGGGAAGGGCCACAGTAAGATGGTAAAGTACTTTTTTCCAGCTAACAGAGACTATGGGGAGGGCCACAGTAAGTTGTTAAAGTACTTTTTTCCCAGCTAACAGAGACTATGGGGAGGGCCACAGTAAGATGGTAAAGTAATTTTTTTCCAGCTAACAGAGACTATGGGAAGGGCCACAGTAAGATGGTAAAGTACTTTTTTTCCAGCTAACAGAGACTATGGGAAGGGCCACAGTAAGATGGTAAAGTACTTTTTTTCCAGCTAACAGAGACTATGGGAAGGGCCACAGTAAGATGGTAAAGTACTTTTTTTCCAACTAACAGAGACTATGGGGAGGGCCACGTAAGATGGTAAAGTACTTTTTTTCCAGCTAACAGAGACTATGGGGAGGGCCACAGAGATAAATGAGGCTCAGAAGGGACCATGAGCAAAAAAAGGTTGAGAACCCTGGTCTAAATGACTCCAAGTGTCCGGACTGGCAGAGTGGCTACAGCGCTTGCCTCTACGGCAGTCACCGAGTTGAAAACTTGGCAGTGTCACGTTCCAGTCTATCCAGCTGTAAATGTGCACCAGACGTTGCACTTGAGTTAAGGAAGGTAAAGGCAGCGTGGAAGGGAACTGGTCACCCCACGTCGTAAAGCTGAGACCTAGTATAAGTGAAGTCTCTAACATTTCCCTTACTATGGTAGTATCTGCTGTCGGACTACTTATACCGTTTACACTTTCGATAGACAATATATTAACAATAGGGGTGGGCAAATCGACACACTCCGCTGTTTCGAGACATTCGGGCTCAGTGATTTAAACTGTGTCGACACACTGTTTCGACACAACGGCACAATGGCACTTTTGCCCGTATCGGGGAGAAAGAAGTCTCTAATAGACAGTATACATTACTATACATGAACTGTGTGAGACAATCTCCTCTGTTTTTTCTTGCGCGCTACTGGCGTGTGTGAAAGTCTATGGCGTTTCGTGTGACCACTATTCAATATTTTTACACAAGTCTTCATTATGATGAAATAAAACGGAGATATGATGATAGCTGTGCAGTATATGTGAAAATAATAAAAAACAACAATAATAATAACAGTAATAATAACACATGACATCAAACTAGAGTAAGCTAGTTTTGGTAGACAATGATTCAAATCCACACCGAGTACACAGATATCAGCAGAGCTAATAAAGTGTCCATTACATTTATACGAACACACGGACACTTTCAACTTTAGCATAGTGCCTAAAACATTGACAACTGCAGCACTGACACAATTTCCAGTGTCTATAACTTCTCAGCAAAAATAATATCACTTGTACAATCAAGTCATCATAACATATCCCTGAAAAATATGACATGTTTGATATTCCATACTAATGTTCCGGACTTGTTGACTCAAATTTTACAAAGGCCCACGGAAGGTGAGACAGTGTGTCTCTGCAAAGCAGCGAGGCAGACAGGAACTGAAACTGTTTCGAAACAACAAGCAGGCGGTGTTTCAAATCTTTCGGACTCAACGCTGTTTCGAAGCATTGTTTCGACACACACACACTCACAGTAGCCATCTCTAATTAACAATGCAGGTTTACGAGTAAGTATGGGAAACTAAGAGCCTGGGATCCAGACCTCCAGGACGCTGGGAGGACAGCCTTAGTCTCTGAAGGACCGAGGACTAGAATGGAACCAGGTCAGGAGGAAGACAGCCGATAGTGTAGTATGGCGCTCTCTCTTCCAAACCTTTACACCTCATGGTAGAAGAGGAACGACTAAGTAAGTATGTAAGTTTATGAGTAATCATGGGGCATGACGCTATTAGGTTTTGAACCAAGAACCCGATAAATTTACAGCAAGAGGCTTTACCCAATCTGCCAAATCGAAAGACTTGAAAAAGTTAATTAAAAAACGTGGATGGAAAGGAGCTGGGAGAGAACGGTAAGAGAGGTCGACCATGTGAATGCAGTAAATTTTTTTTTTTTATATTTTCTTTGTATGTGCTCACATTCACAGTATCTAATTATAATCATGAAATAAAATATGTTGAAAAGTACAAAAATCATCATAAGAACCTACATTCGATATTATATAACGCATCTGGAAATATAATCAGATTTTTTAGGGGGGGGGGGGGGGGAGGCCGCATGTAATCAGAAGATAGTTCCAAAGATGAGCAGCGGAGTACGCTAAACTTTTCTTGAGTAAGTCAAGCCTAGGCTTTAGCACAGGGACAGAAAATAACATACGTTATGGCCACAAGGCCTTCGTCAGCGACAAATGAACAAAAACTGAAGGGAAGGAAAGGGAGAACTAAGTTAAAAATAGGAAATAGTAAGGACATAACAGAATGGTCTGAGAAAACACAGAGATAGTGCAGTCAAAAGGTGGGTAAGGTATAAGAAAATGAAGAGGAATGCCGTAAGACAGTGATAAACGGTGGGGGTTTTTTAAACTAAGAGAGGGGGTGTACGTCCTACGAGGACAAAAGAAAAGAAAAAAAAACATAGATTGCGACCATAAGGATTTCGTCAGGGACATATAAACAAAAACAGAAAGGAAATAAAGCGAGAACTAACTAAATAAGAGTGTGGAACGAGAGAAAACAGAGAGATCTTGCAGTCAAAAAATGGATAAGGTGTAAGAAACAGAGAAGAACTGCAGTAAGTCAGTGGTAAACAGTTGGGTGTTTAAAAAAAAAAAAAAACAGGTAATACGTCTGACTAAGAAAATAACCTACGTTGCGGCCAGAAGGCCTTCATAAGGGACAAACGAACAGAAAGGAAAGAAAGCGAGCATGAGTAAAATAAGAATGTGAAACGCTAGAAAACAGAGAGATGGTGCAGTCAGAAAGTGGGTAGTGTACAAGACAATGAGGAGGACTTGCCGTGGGATGGTCATAAACTGCAGAGAGTTAAAAAAAAAAAAGTAATACGTCTTACTCATTCATTTTCCGTTGCGCTCCTTACCGAGCATGCAACAACCACTGTAGCTGCAGGAAGCCTGCATCAAGCAGCCACGTGCTGCTGCAGCTGTGGTATCTGTGTTTGTTTTATATGATGAGGTTGCCAGCCCCATACACAACCTCAAATTAGTCGCCCCGTACGACATGCTTGAGTGTGCAGCAGCCGGATTATTTCCGTATCTCTTCAGAGACCCCATGGAACTACACCGGGTGATACGCCTAATTAGGACAAAGGAAAAGAAAATAACCAAAGTTGCGGCCACTAGGCCTTCGTAAGGGACAAACAAACAAAAACAGAAAATTTTTAAGAAGAAAAAAGCAGAGGATTATTATGTCTCAGAGAAAGGAAAATAGTTCGTGTTCATAATCTATCTCTTACCTGGAACTTCCTCGCCTTCAACCATATCGTACTCATCCACAAGAAACTCCCGGGTGGCCTCTGAGATGTGAACCTTGCCTGGCTCGCCGGTAGACTCCATGATGTTGGCCAGGGTTACATCATTAGACCACACATCAAATTTGAAACGCACTGTTCCTACAATGCCGCAAAGAACAGTTCCAGTGTGTATACCTACTCTCATGTTAACCTGTAGGGAACAGAGACATAGAAACGTTTAGAATGTTGCGTTTCTGATGCTTCTCGCCTATTACTTCTACCAAGATAAGGCATTAACCCTTTAAGCCCAAGAACATCTACAGCCACATACTAAATTATATATTTTACTCACGTCTTTAAGACTGAAAGCGTATTTCAGAATGTACTTGCTTTACAAGCTTGAAAGCCGTTCATTTGCTTATGAAATACACATATATGAATCAGTAGGCATTCATACGTGTTTTGTTATAGTCACCATACAGATTTATATGACAGGTCGTATATGGGCGCTATGCATTATGGGGTTAAAGTCAGCATGGTTGATAGAGATCGTTATTGAAACCTAAATACAGTGCGATTTCGATTAATGCGAGAGTTACGTTCCGGGGGAAAGCGCATAATTTGAGATTCGCAATCAGCCGAGATTTTTTTTTTTTTTTTAAATAAAATTTTGCATTGTTTTGGCGAGGAGCCTAGTCGGTTATATTAGGGCGCATGTCCAAATATAAAAGACCTTTAGGCCTGGACAAATTAAATATGCTACAAATTATAGCGATGCTGCTGAGAAGTAATTTAAAATATAAATTACGTTTTCCAAGGCCTAAAATCCCAGCGATTCGCGTAAATCGCGATTGCACTGTTTTTAACTTTGTATGTCGCGAGTTTTTAGCTTTTAACCAAACCACCAAAATGAACGCCACATTTTTTTCCGTTAGCGATGTTTTCAAATAAGCATTAAACACAAATGTTCATAAGAAAATAATTCATAACATATAGGCTTAAACAATAGTTGTCAATTGGCCCAAGAATATTCTGAAATATTGTAAATCTTACATACAGACAAAAAAAGTTATTTTAAATCGTACAAATTACAGACGTGAGGATATCTGACCATATCCTATGTCACACAATTATTGAGTCGATCTCTTTTCCTCTCCGGCAGTATTTAGTTACATTTTTGAGTGTACTAAATTACGTGTTTTTCTGTGGTCGGCAAATTTTCTTTCCCTGCTATCAAGCAGATATTCAGTACTTTCAAATCATCTTACACTCCTCTCAGTGATAAGACGTCATGTATGTTTGTTTACCCGTTCATCCCTGCTGGACAAGGAGACGGACGAGATAATATTAACCTATAATCATGTTGGAAAATTTCGGGTGTGCCCGACATCAGGCTACGGATTAGCACTAAAATCGCTCAGCGAATTTGTTTAATCGCTGATGTGCCTTCCTCGACCAGGTGGGTAAACGACGAATTTTGTTTGCGCAAGCGACGGGTAGTTAGATTACTCGCCAGCGCGACACATTTCTGGACAGACAAGAATGACATAATCGTTTCCGTTACACCTTGTTACAAAGACTTTACTTTTAATGAAAGTAAGATGTTGTATTTTAGAAAACATTGTCGAGAGAGGATCGGATGTTTTCATTCCATATTTGGAAGACATGACCTTTGCAGAAACGCGCATAAATTTCCATGTGGAAATAATTTGAGAGTTGTGACCCAGTGTTTTGACAGTTCTGGAAATATCCATCATCTTCATTTTCCTCTGCGCTCCATACGGAGCACCACTGCTGCTGCTACCGCTGCAGAAAGCCTGCACCAAGAAGTCACATGCTCCTGCATCGCTGGTTTCTGTGGCAATTTGTTTTACATAATGAGGTTGCCAGCCCCATGCCCGACTCATATTAGTCGCCTTGTACGACACGCCTGAAGTTAGAGTAGTCCTATTCTTTTTTTCTCTTCAGAGATCCCCGGGAACAACACGGGAAAGGGGGGGGGGAGGGGCTCAGGAAATAGTAACTTGCTCTCGTACTACAGATCTATGTGCGTGTTGTGCAGGACAGCTCAAGTGTGTGTGTCCTCCAGACCATAATTACCACAGAAGTCCAAGCCTGCTTTCGTATCCCCAGCACAGATGACAGCTCAGAGCAATTATCGTTTTCAATATTTTTTTTTTTAATTTGGGGGTACCAGTAAAAACAAGGAACGTGAACTGGCGGAGTGGCTAGAGTGCTTGCGCCTCGAAGCAAAGTTACCAGGGTTCAAAACATGGTAGCGTCACGCCCCAGTCTACCAAGATGTAAACGAGTACCTCCAGGAATCTCGTCTATGCTCTGAATGGAAACTCTATACACAGCGCGTTACAACAGGAGGCAATCTGATCATCAGAAATTATCCCCCCGTCGGACAAATGTTTCGCTGCTTTAATCTCCTTTACACTCTAAGGGGAGTGAGCCCATTTGGATGCATTCCATTTTTTATGAAAAAATTACGATAGTCCTCAGCCTTGTTATTCATCACATGATATTTTCATATCCCATCTTTACATAGTAGTAATAAATCAGGAAATTCCTGTCAGCATAAGCACTGTCAGCAAAATATGTTCATATATGGTACACTGATCATTGGTCAACATGTGGAGAAGTCAGTTGATAGGTTTGATGTAACTTCACAAGATACTTGCATTTGCAGTGTTGTTAGCTAACACTGAGTCAGTCTTTCACGCAACGTGATAACACATTCGCGACCACGTTTTGCATTATTGATGTTGATCAATAAGTTAACTTTTTGACAACCGATACTGGACTTGACAGATAGGTGTTATTGGACGGTGTGAGGTATGTGAGTGCCTGTATTGCTACCATCATTTTTTAATATGTTGGGTACTATTAGTTATGGCGACCTCACATTGCTGTAAAAAAGGAATTTGTCCGAAGTAGACATTGGCTATGGACCACTTTTGGTGTTAAATTGCCTATCCTATGGCAGAAACCTGGGTGCTATGCTAGTTATTACTTAAAGTGAAATTTCATGTTACCATATTTCACTCTGATGATGTTATACTCACACCACGGGAATAATGAAAACTTTGATTCCATTTTTTTTTTTGCGGGGGGGGGGTTGATGTTATGATTAATATTTCATAACGTTTATGTCGATATAATAGGCAGCTCAACATGCCTCCTGTTTTATTTATTTTATACGGAGTCACTTATTAATAAAGGAAGTGACGTCATGCCGAGATGGTTTACTGGCAGACGTGACCAATTTGAAGCAGAAGTGAAGTGATCGTCTGCAAGTGAGCGGACGTATGTGTTTTCAGCTCCTGCAGTATTCTGTGTTTTTCCTGAATTATTCCATCACCAGAACAACAATATACTTGGTTGAAGTGTCCCTGGCTTATTCTTGTAAGGAAATGTGTGCCTATTCATAAAGATGTCCAAAGGACTATATTACATAAAGTTTGAATGATTGCCAATGACCAGCGTTTGATAGGGAACGGACTGGACTACTATATATTACTGCATTTGCCTTTGGGCCTGTATATCTATTACCATGGAGCTTTTTGTCAAGTCGATTAAAATGCATATTTGTAAAATCGTGAAGGAGGTGTTTGTCCGCTCAGTGCAGTTATGCTGATTTCGTGTTGTGTGACTGCCCCTAGAGTCTACTTGGCCACGGAGAACATCTCCGGAATATTTAACAATACGACACGTATCAAGAAAGATAGATATATATATATCTATATAGTGCAGTCAAAAGGTGGGTAAGGTATATATATATATATATATGAGGTGAAAATGATGAGTAAAACATGGAAAGAACTTGAGCGGATGGCACAGGACAAGAAGACTTGGCATGTGTTTGTTGAAGGCCTATGCTTCTCGGGGAGCTAAAGGGTACTGATTGATTGATTTATATATATATATATATAATAAAGAAAAGATTGCTTTCCTATTTCATGTAATTCACAAATATACTTTTAGCAGCAAGCTCAAAAGTTACCATTGGGAATGCTGAAAAAGTACATTTGATCCTGGAAACACAGCGATTTTAGACGCCGATGGGAGAGGTCTAGTCCGAAATGTCCCCAGTTTAAAGTCTTTTTTTTTCCGCAGTAGACTAAAGATCTACCACATCATCCACCGGGGAACTATCAGTAGATCGGGATCGACTGGTTGCCGGCCCCTGGTCTAGTGTAAACAGTGGGTTTAAAAAAAAAAAGGTAAAACGTCTTACTAAGACATAGGACAAAGAAAATGACTACGTTACGGCCCCAAGATCTTCGTCGGGGACAAACGAAACAAAAAGAAAAAAGGAAGGAGAGAGACAAAAAAGAAAGTTAAAAACATGAAAAATAAATAAACAAGTATACAACCCGTGCATTAGCTTAGCCGGAATTTTTACGGTAGATACGCAAAATGTCGTTTCTAGTTTATCGCTTATTTGTAAAACCGATGCCAAACCATTTTTATTTTCTTAACACATTTACTTAAATTCTCATCATTGATTTTTGCTAAGTTTTCTCTTGTTAAACAGCATTTGTAGATCTTGAGAAAGCTTTTGTCCATTCTGTTGCGTTATATTTTTTTTTCTTTACTATGTTTAAAGCAGGGTTGTGGAGTCGGCCAACACATTTTCCGACCACTGACATTTTAGAAGTCCGACTCCGACTACAGTTTTTTTTACTAGTCAGGCATACAATTTAGACATTTTTTACCGACTCCCGACTCCACTACAAAACGATCGACTCCGAAGCCCTGGTTTAAACAACAGGAAACACGTCACTCAAGGGAACGCGGCAATGAGAGAGCTGACAGACTACGCCTTAAGAGCACCCATAGGGTGGACAATGGATATGGATAAAAGGGAGATACTAAAACCAAGTGATCGCCTCTAAGAGAACCACACTGCAATCAATCAATCAATCAATCAATAGGGCTAAGATTGCTGGAATTTGGCATCAAACGTAAGGCTAGCAGGGATGGACATGTGACAGGATGCATCGTGTGTTTGCACAACCAGCGCGCTACAGAAACAATTAACATTCCCACCCGTCGACATTTGCTGAGGGAGACTATGCACTTATGGGTTTTCCCGGAGTGCAATGGTGTCGATTCTGATCCACAATAACTGTAAGTAGACGGGATTTTAAAAAACAAACAAACAACCAAATAAAAAAGGGTGGGAGTGATGCACAAAATAGAACAAACTTACTAATGTCCTGAAGTTGAGAAACGCAACACCCTCTAACGGCTCCCAAGAGTAAACAAGCAAGGGCAATAAGCCGGAAACTGGGTCGATTGCACCTCGCAACAAATTACTGCCACTCCGGACAACCATTCTGGTTGGATTAGAGATCAAAGAAAGTATGACATAGGCCGCCGCAATAAACTAATAAAGCCACATGCCGAGAGGAAGGCCCGACAAAGAGAGTGCTTTAATGACAGCGGACACTTACCTTTTGTAAACACGAGTCCCCAAGACTTGTTTATTTTACTAAATTTACAACAGTGTTTCCCAACTTGTTTACTGTGGAGAAACCCCAACATTAACTTGCCATAATCCGCGGAACTACTTCCTTACAAAAACGGTGGAATATCTTAAACTGTAAAAAAATAAGTTGTTTTTACGATCTGCTCTGTTTACTTAATCCAAGGCTATGGAGTCGTGGAGTCGGTCGTTTTAATAGTGCAGTCGGAGCCGGTAAAAAATATCCGACTTTAACGAGCTTTAACCCAGGCAGATCCTGTTGTTTTAGAACCAATTAAATTCAAATTTTAAAAATTATCATATTATTACATACTTTTTTAGATGTATTATTAAATGAATGAATGAACAGGTAAAAATGTAGTCTACGAAAGCCGCGTATTCATGTATTCACAAATATACCATACTTATACATATTTTTTTTTTTTTTTTTTTTTTTTTTTTTTTTTTTTTTTTTTTGCGTTCGCCCGCTAATACTCGAGGCGAAATATCAGGTTATTATTTTATGTCTAACCTGACATTGATTTTACGTGAGTATCCCTTTATTTCTTGTACAGAGACAGGTGTCCCTCGCCATTCAGGCAGATACTCGCCGATTTCGGAGGTACCCATTGCAGCTGGGTCGGCTCAGGAGCCGCCAGTCCCTGATCGACGACACTGCTTCAAATGTCATCGCCAGGTCTCGAGTTAATCCAGTCCAAATCCCGGTCGACGAAAAATCCTCAAATGCCGTCGCCCGGGTTTGATCCTGTATCACCCGGTCGCCAGAGCGGTGTTGTAACCACTACGCTAGCGCGGCTCCCACTTATACATATAACTCCATATTAGTGCATAATGTTGTGCCATATGACTAGTGAACAACAACTATAGGACTTCTAACATTTCAGGAGTCAGAGTCGGAAAATGTTTGGGCCGATTCCACAACCCTGACCGAAACACTGAAATAAAACTTCACATTGATAGTCAATGTTTTTGTTTTGTTTTTTGGTGAAAAAAATATCCAGTTCAACCTCTGATAGGTTATAATTAGAATATATAGTGTCTCAAATTCTAGATAATACCTGATCATGGTATCATTCCTCTTTCCAATTAATGTAGACGTGCGGCCAGCAATCGGTCGATCTCTTTCTACTGGTAGATCCCAAGACATCAATTGGTAGATCTTTAGGTGAGACCGAGAGGGGAAATAATGTTTAGCCTAGGTACATTTCGAACTAGCCTTATCCAACCGGCACTTAAAAGCGCGGTGTTCCTCAGGTTTTAAGGTATTTGACGAGAGGTTATTTAGTATGTAAGATAAGGGACAATCAGGTGTGTCAGATGATACCAGGATAGTGCCAGATAAGAGACTGGTCTTAAAAGAAATAAAAGAAAAATGGTAATGAAAAGAGTAATGGTGTATCCAGGTCAAAGGTTAAAGTCAGGCTGTACAGATTACTGGGTGAGATGGTAATGTGCAATCCCAGTCACCTATGCTGCATCCTCTCGCATAGACCAACCTAAGAATATGGCTTATCTAGGGGGTAATTAATTTTCAAAACAAGTAACTTGAACCAACGTAAAGGATTTACTCAAAACATTAGATACAGTTAGAACTTTTATTTATGTACAGTATCTTTTTTTATCTTCTTTTGAGCTTCATTCTCTCGGACATAGGTGAGACTTCTCTCTGAGGACAAGTATAGTCATCCGTAGAGGATTTTCTCGGACTCACTTGAACGGACTGTAGAATCAGTCTATCTTCGGGTGTCTGCGTGCCGAGCTTAATACATATATCATCCTTAGACTACTCCTAACACTTGCTCAGGTAGTGAGTGAGGATACACTCCTAATAGAAAAGACATATTGACCTCAGCGAGCCGCAGCGGCGAGCTCGACTGCGCGATGTATGCTAAGATAGACTCAGCACACAGATAAGTAGCTGATGTAACGCGCACATGTATCTCACGTCGTCGAGCGCAAATGAAATCCTCAGCTACCTAGCCGGTGTTTCCTAGTACCCCTATGGAGACAATGACCATGTTTTGCCTCGAGTAAGCCCCACAGTCTTCTTCTAGCAATTATGGGTAACTACAACACGACATCCAATGCGGGCGTGATGTAGAGAGGTCTCTACAGGATTCTTGATCTAGAGCGACTCAGGGCGGGATACACAGACCCTTGAAGAATGATATACATATTCTCGACTATATCCCTCGAGTCTCCCATCTATCGCTACATACTCCAATACAGAAGTTCTACACATGACGATCTTTCTCTAGGCATCAACTGTACTTTATCTAATATGCGCGAAACATATTTTACCGCGCACTGCAAGAGACATCAATAAGAAGGAGCGCGTGAAAGTAAGCATGATCCGCGCATGCTCTCGATTAGGCTAGATAAGCAGATATCGCAGTCCGCGTAATACGCACGTCCTTACATGGCTATAGAGCTACCTATGATTGATCTCTCGCTCACAAACGCATAGCAGCCTATATCAGAGTCCAAAATATCAATTGATGTCTATATGCGTGCATGAACGAACCAGATAAAATCTGAGATCTCAACGAGTTTTATCTAGGCCGCACAGTCATACTGCCCTTCACTTTCCTAGTATTGATGACATACAGGTTCACTAGATAGTCACACCATCACCCCCACTCCACAGAGCAGCGACTTCCAGTAAAATATCAACGCTATAAAATGCTTATACACGCTTATTCATCAGTGGGATAAGGGGTGTGGTGGGTGGATATAGGGCGAGAGAGGGAGTAGTACATCTATATAATAATATTATGGAATATTTGGGTATTGTGTTGCTTGTACAAACTGCTTTCTTTCGCGTCATTCTCGGGTCTGAGCAGAGATACTATGTACAGAAGTAACCAACACTTACATAATCACAGAGCGAGTACTGCGGGATTATAGCCGACGGTATATTCAGCACTTAAGTGAGAAGTTTCACTAGCTAGCGATATCTACTGTTGATTACCACATAGTCAAAGAAGGGGGCGCACAACAACACTTATATCGTTACTATACTATGAAAGGGTGATGGATGGTAATAATGTTGTAATACATAACTCACTAGATCCACTACAGAATACGTTAAATGACTGGAGAGTCTAACGACATATGTTTATCCATCAGTGTTAAAGGACTTATCTTTTTGATATACTCTATGCTTACAGACACACAGGAGTACTGCATAACATATCTAGGTGGGATCTTATAACACTATTAATAGTCTGAACAGATTGTAGATACCGCCGACACTAATCTACCTCTAACCCTCCCCTCACACATCAATGCACTCGGGCATGATGTCTCGTGATTGGCATATTTCTGCTAAGATCGTGCGCGGAGCCGAGCTGTCCTATGAGGTTCAAGCAGTCTATTCAGATTACCGCGCCGGCAGCTGTGCATCATCTAATTGGCAGTTCCATCGCGCATCTTATATCAGAGAATGCCGACCCGGTTAACACGATATCAGCGGACATGAGCAATCCTACTTGGACAAATGTGAGTTACAGTCTACGCCTACACACACGAATAGTACCATATCTAGATAGGCACGCGGAGTACTTTGCGTCATAGGTAGTGTCAATGATCACACGCACAAAGGTCTCAATGGATTGTATAAGTACATTGTGATGCGCTATAGTATTCTGAACGGCTCCACTATCACTCCTGTATCAAGTGTGAGCTAAATACACTTATCTCACGAGGACATGTGGAGTGCGCGGTAGATTTTTAGACTACGACTGGCTGAGGTAGTATTAATAGGCTACTGGTTCTCTCTATCTATCGAGGCTGAGCCGAGAATAGATAGCCAGAAACTTATGATCGACGATTTAGTCAGGAAGACACACGAGACAAACACACCAGTGTTCATGGTCTGGCCACTGATCCTTACGTACTCACTCGGACAACTTATGCTGGCAGGGCCTACGAGCCATGACCATCGTCATGTAGTATTTGTCTCGATCTAAGCAATACGAGAACGCGTAATAGTTGTCCTAGAATGATGCGCGCATAATTGCAGGAGAAAAGCTGCGACCCTGGTCCTTCTTTAACAAGGTACCTCTATGAGAGCATTTCGACACCACTTGCTCTCCGAAAGTCTTATATCCACTGCGAAAGCACAATCGTTCGTGTTGTGCCTCCTTACTGCGAGAGTGATCTCGCTAGCAAGGCCGCCGGTGAAGGGACACTACCCAAACAAACCCAAACACCCCACTGACACCCCACCAAGTGTTTGTGGGAACGCCACTAGACGTAACTCACGCTGGAGGTTTATGCACTTTAGGGTCAGTGTAGCTTCGCCGCTGAGGTGTGCAGTTTAGGGATATAAATCACCCAGTCTTCACGATCACTAACGAGAGAGAGAGTGAGATATGATGTCAGTCAGCTACTCACTCGAAGGTACACGCTATCATCAACGTGTCGGCGTTTCGACGTATGTCTTGATAATTCGCGCTTATATTGTTGTAAAAGAAGAGATTCTACACTAAAAAATGCATTAGGAGTAGGGGTGGGTGAGTTATGATATCATATATATGAGCGTGAATACTTCTGCTAGCTGCTGCATGTGAAGCGAGATTAGCGAGCTTAAATCTGACTAATCTAGTCACACTGACGTAGTAGGTGGAGACAACACACACATAAAACACACACAACATACACGAATACAAAGAGAGGACAACAACTAGTAGTACAGAGATGGAGTGAAGCGTCCGATTAGCAAGAGGATACTGGATGTATGGTCCTTGGAGCGTATGGAGTATGTAGTGCGTTGTCGGGCTGTAAGTGACATCACTGAGTGAGTCAGTGTGTCGAGACATATAGATAGGTTGCTACAGTATATGCGATCGCCATTTATAGAAGCTTCCTCTACTCTAAGATAGTGTCTCAGATCAATCTTCAATTAGAAGCTGCGACAGAGCCCATTCGAAGATGAAGCATCTAAGGATCATATAGCGCTCGAGCGATACGCTGTAGGCTTGAGAGTAGAAGGCCACTGAGACTTTCTAATGTGCGGGACGACGGAGCAGAGATAGTTCGGTGAACAACAGACAGTTAGAAATACAGTGGAAGAAAAGTGAAGTAGTACAGTAGCTCACAGCGGCAGTTGAGAGGGCATTGACACGTGGGTATAAGACAGGGAGATCTAGAACGTCTGAGTCAATCTGGCGACATCAAGCAGTCGTTAGGAGAGAATATGTACTAAACTGAGAAAGCAACGGATTGTCGAGCATACAGAGCTCTTCCTCGCTAGGACATGAGATCTCTATAGATAGAGCAAACGAATAAAAGGTAACACGACTCGAATGGTGGAACGAGTACACTCACACCGAGCTTGCAAGCATTTAACTAGCGTCGATGATCATTTACGAGGACAGGCCTGCGTCAATTTTTATCACTGCGCACAGAGCAGTTATGAGATCATTATTTCAACGTGACGGGCCCTAAGCTATCTAACATGAACGGTTATACTCAGATACCAGAACACGGAGCTAAACGAACCATTATTCGAGACACTGCGAGACCTATTAAGTATTCGTATGACAGGCCTGTGGTGATCCAGCGTCTTCATACTTGTCATTCTAGAAGGGGAAGTGATTAGCACATAAGGAGACGGCATTGGAACAGTTGGAAACGAGTACACGTGATTATACAGTACCGTCTGACAAGAAACCATGCTTGAGTCGGCAGTCTTTCATGTATAGGACTGAGCGACATGGACTAGTGGATATATGCATTTTGACAGGTAAGAGGGACGGGAGTTTGGACGGGCCGATACTACTTAGGGGTACGAATACGTGCTGTCGTAGTACGCTAAAGGTGTCAGTCGTACTCGTCAAACCAGATGCATGAGGCGAGTCGAGTTGTCAGAGCACTTAATACTGAGCTCTTGGCGCTTAAACACACACTAGTTCCTGGTAATTTTATATTCAACACATGCGCTAGTTGAGTCACTGTCTTTAGTGTGAGTGACGTATGCTCATGAGATATCTCTCACACTACAAGTGCAAGGACGTTAACGACAGCTCAAGAGAGGATTGGAAAGGGCTGTGCAGCTGGTGGTCTGTAATTATGGGAATCGACACATGCGTGCATTCGTTCGTTTTAGTATCTCTCAAAGAGAGGGCACACCGAGTTACATCTGAGAATTCATTTAGGTGTTAGAATGTCCGAACGAACAACATTTGCGAGCTCTCGAGTCGTGAGATGCATTTTATTAGTTTTATACATCTTGCTCTATCAGAACTAGGTAGCTTGTCTCTATGAGATGCATAGAGCACTACGCAGTCAGAGCATCTGATCAAATTCGCGGTTTATCTAGATACAGTGTTAACGTGCACATGGAGTATGGATACAGACAGTACGACGTAGGACTAAGTCCATATGCTTAACTTCCAATTCATGAGTTCTACACACACGGAAGACGATGTATATTGCAATGGTCGGCAGGAGATAGACGAGTCACATACAGGGTCACTAGTAACGACACAATCTTACTATAGCAGTATATAGAGGGGTGTATGCGTGACGCCAGTACCGTGAGCTTTAGCAGCGGATTTTCTTCATTGTTTTGAGCTGTACTATCTTATGTGCACTATAGTATCGACGTGCTGCTTCGTTGGTTGTGTGTGTGGTGGTGGTGATTTTTGATTTGTAAGGGGGGAGGGAGGGGAGGTGCGGAGGGGGGGTTGAGGGAAGGTGGGGAGGGGAGGGGGGGGGGGGAGTTGAGGGAGGGGGGTGGGGGGCGTTAATGACAGAGTCTGGGGGGGAGGGGATGGAGAGAGGGGCATGATGGTCGGGGGGGGGAGGGGGGCGGGATTTTAGGGAGGGGGGGGGGGGGGGGGAGGGGGGAGCGGTAAGAGTGGGGTTCTATGGACAAGTGACGGGGTGGGGCACAGTCGGGCAGGTGAGGGGGGGCGGAGGGTGGGGGACGATTAGAGGGACAGGAGTCGAAGTGGGGGGGGGGAGGGGGAAGTGTTGTTAAGGGGGGGGGGGGCGGGTGGAAGGGAGTGAGTGCGAGAGCGGACGTGTGGGTGGGGCGGGGGCGTGTAAGAGGGGGGGGCAAGTGGGGGGGGTATTATTAGCGATGGGGGGGGGGGGGAGGGTAAAATGGGGGGGGGGGGCGGGCGGTATGGGAAAAAGTCAACAGGGCAGTGGGGGGGGGGACGCTTCGGGTGCTAGGGCGCACGGGGGGGGGAAGCGGGGGGGGGGGACGCGTTATAGAGGGATGGGGATTAGTACAGGGGGGGGGGGGCAGTGACTGGTGTGGTGGGGGGGACAGGGGGTATGGTAGGGGGGGGATGGGCTCGGAGGAGGGGGGGGGGGGTCGGGGTAGGCACACGAGGGGGTATTAATTGCAATTGGCGGGGGGGTTATATCTAGCAATGGTAGGGGGGGGGGTTTAAAAGAGCAGATAAAAAGGAGGTTAGGGGGGGGGGGGGGGGTGCGGGGGGGGGGGGGGGGGGGGTGGACGGGGCGACGATAGGGCAAGGGGTCTAGGGTCAGGGGGGATTAGGGTGGAGGCAGAAGGGGGGGGAGGTGAGGGGGGGTGGGAGGCTTCAGGAGGGGAATGGGGTGTGTTAATCTGGAGTCTTAGAAATGGGTGCGGGCAGGGGGGGGGGGGGGGGGGGGGGGCGGTGGGGTGGGGCACGGGGAGGAGTGCGGGGGGCGGGAGTCAGCGGAAGGGAGGGGGTATGGACACTGAATCCATGTCCAGTGCCCTCATATCTCTCTTGCACACATCTTTGAACCTCAGCTGTGGTCGCCCAACTGTTCTCTTGCCATCTGCTAATTGTCCGTAGAAGATATCTTCTGGGATGCGACCATCTTCCATGCGGCGAACATGGCCAAGCCAGCGAAGTCTGCGCTGTCTAAGAAATGTATACATACTTTGAAGGCCAGCACGTGACAACACCTCGACATTTGTCACTTTATCTTTCCACGAGATGCCGAGGATGCGGCGTAGACACCGCAAATAGAAGGTATTGAGCCTTCTTTCTTGCTTAGCATAGGTCGTCCAGGTCTCGCTGCCATATAGGAGTGTGCTGGTGACGCAGGCATTATATACCGCAGCTTTTGTCTTCATTGTGAGTTTAGAGTTTCCCCAAACACGCGATGTGAGGCGGGCAAAGGTAGCTGCAGCTTTGCCAATGCGGCTGTCGATTTCTGTATCCAGTGAGAGTTTGTCATTGATGGTAGACCCTAGGTATGTGAAGTGGTGCACCACTGCCAATTCATAGTTATCGATAGTGATAACTGGTGCAGCATCCACATCCTGACTCAGCACATTCGTTTTCTTTAGACTTATTGTGAGGCCAAAGTCCTTGCATGCTTTAGAGAAGCGATTCATCAAGCTCTGAAGCTCCTGTTGGCTTTGAGTGACGACTACAGCATCATCAGCGAACAACAAGTCTCTTATAGTGACCCTTCTGATTTTTGTTTTTGCCTTCAGCCTTGAAAGATTAAACAGACGGCCATCTGACCTAGTGTGAAGGCATATTCCTTCAGTTGCAAATCTAAATGCATGTTTCAAGAGTAAGGCAAAGAAGATTCCGAAGAGGGTCGGAGCCAGAACAAAGCCTTGCTTAACGCCACTTCGTATATCAAAGGGCTGTGACGTGCTTCCAGCATATTAGACTGTTCCCTTCATGCCGTCATGGAATGACTTTATCATTTCCAGCATTTTAGAAGGGCAGCCTATTTTCAGGAGGATTTTAAAGAGTCCATCCCTACTAACCAAGTCGAATGCTTTTGTGAGGTCTATAAAGGCGATATATAATGATCTTTTCTGCTCTCTTGATTTTTCCTGAAGCTGGCGGAGAGAGAAGATCATGTCTGTTGTTGATCTGCCAGCTCGGAATCCACACTGTGACTCTGGATATATGCGCTCAGCTAACTTGTGTAGTCGCATTAAGATGACTTTGGCAAAAACCTTACCAACAATACTAAGAAGAGAGATGCCTCTGTAGTTATTGCAATCACTTCTGTCTCCTTTATTTTTATACAGTGTTACAATCTTGGCATCTCGCATGTCTTGAGGAATAGTTGTCTCTTCCCAGCACTGGCACAGCATCCTATGCAGGGGATGTAATAGCGTGCTCTTACAGCATTTGATTAAGTCAGGAGGAATCCCATCACTGCCTGGTGCTTTGCCAGAGGCCAAGCTATCAATGGCCTTGCTGAGTTCCTCTAATGTTGGTTCGGCATCCAGCTCCTCCATAGTTGGCAGACTGTTGACACCATCAAGGGCTGCAGGCATAACGGTATTGTCTCTAGCGTAAAGCTCAGAGTAGTGCTCGACCCACCTCTCCATCTGCTTACCCTTATCGGTTAGCTTCTCTCCGCTGATGGTTTTTAGCGGTGCCGTCTTACTTTTATGGGGGCCAAGTGCTTTCTTTATACCGTCATACATTTGTCTAATGTTGCCTGTTTGCGCTGCGATCTGGATGCTCTCACTGAGCTGGAGCCAGTAGTCATTTGCACAGGATCTGTAGGGTTCTGGCACTCGGTGAACGTTTGTATTCATTCATAGCACTGCGCTTAGCTTCAATGACAGGTGCCATCACATCTGATGAAGCATCAAACCAGTCATTTGACTTTGCTGTTTTCTTACCAAAGGTGGCAAGTGCAGTACTTTGAATGGTGTTCCGTAGATGCTCCCAGTTCTCTGTAATAGTATCACCATGCTGAGGGCTACTGAGCACTTTCTCGAAGGTCGCAGTGAATTGAGCGATCATGAAAGGGTCTGACATCTTGCTGGTATCAATGCGTGGTTTCCCTTCATGTCTGACACGATAGAGTTTTCTTGGTTGTGCTCTGATTTTGCAGCAAACCAAGGAGTGATCTGTATCACAGTCTGCGCTATGGTACGAGCGCGTGGAGAGCAGACCTGAGGAGTGGCCTTCTGACTAGAATCAGGTCAAGTTGGTGCCAGTGCTTGGATCTTGGGTGTCTCCATGACACCTTATGCTGGGGTTTTGTCTGAAAGTAGGTGTTGGTCACGCAGAGGTCATGGTGGACGCACAACTCTAAGAGCCGTTGTCCATTTTCATTCATCTTGCCAATACCAAACCTGACCAGACATGAAGGCCATGAAACATTATCGGCACCCACTCTAGCGTTAAAGTCACCAAGGAGAACAAGCTGTTCTTGCCTAGGTATGCTTTTGATAATTGCTGTTAGATTCTCGTAGAACTCATCTTTAGCTTCTGAGGCAGAGTACAGAGTAGGAGCATACACACTGACAAGGGTGATGGGACCTGTGCTAGTTTGCAGGCGGAGCGTTAACAGGCGTTCTGATCCATTCTCGCCTGGTTCAACTATTTTAGTTAGCGATTTTTTGACCGCAAAACCTACTCCGTGTTCTCTAGCTTTATTAAGATCTTTCCCTTGCCAATAAAATGTGTAGTCCTTCTCGCTCACCGTTCCAGAGCCCGCCAGGCGCGTTTCCTGAAGTGCAGCTATATCCACCTGAAGTCGTTTAAGCTCATCATTAATTATGGCTGTCTTCCTTACATCGTTTACATCCTGTAGGTTTTTGGATAGTCCAGTCAACATAGTCCGGACGTTCCAGCATCCCAATCTGAGAGTTTGCTTATTTCTATTTTTTCGATAATTGCTTGGTGCAAAATTTTCTGTCCACAGTTCGGGTTTGACCCTAATCCCCATGCACCCAATGGGGAAAGCAGACAGTGGCGGGACAACACCTTATTGACTGGGGGCTGCCCAGCTTGAAGCGGGCGATAGCTGTCCAGTGAGATCCTAGAATCTCTCCCACTGTCGGAAGTAGCCCCTGGCGCCATGCCCTACGCCAATTGGGCAAAATGCTTATAACCGGTAACTGCTACTTCCCGTGTTTTGCCGACACCTATAGGGTGAAGCTGGAGTGTCATCTCCAGGGCGCGAGCTTGGGCACAGTTATATGGAGATCAAGCTGTTGCCCATGCAGCATGTTCCCCCTCTCCACACAGCCGGTAGATCCAAAGGAACGGCAGTAGCCGATACAGTTTGGTAGCATCCATGTCGCAGGAGTTGCCAGAATAATGTCGAATCGACATTAGACTGCCTTAGGGACTCCGACTCCGGATTTATCCTCAGGGTTTACTCCCGAAGCCAATTCCATAAATGGATATTCCCGCAAGGCAGCGGTGGTTTGAATTCAGAGTTCCTTCTCTTAGATAAGCTACCAACCAAGGATCACGAGCCCTATCTGCCCGAAGCTGCTGGTTTTAAGGCGCCAGTCGATCGCCTTTGCCCCTTCTCCCGTCAGTGGAAACAGTTCCGCCGGGCTCAAATTGAGCCACACGTGAAGGCCGGGAGCTGGACTTGGTTGTCAGAGGCTGTTTGAGGCGCGTGCCATAGAAGTATTTTATCTGCAGTGAGAGCTTATCCTCACTACAACTCCCGGCAATAACAACCTTTGTCGATAATATATCAGTCATATAATATTATTATATTAAACAAAGGAATGTCAACTGTCGCTAAATAATTAGCTACTGAACTTAAAGACTATTGTGAGTGAATAATGAAGTGTTGTGCAAAGAAAATTATTCTAACTAATTAAAATTAAACTAATTAATCATAAGTATGTAAGGTATTAATAAATTAACATCTAATTAAATAAACTGAGAGATAGTGTCATAATAAAAGACATGAGAAGTAAGGACAAGTAAAGTAAAGAAAAAGGTAAAGTATAAATTAATTTAGTTATGTGTGTTTAAACTTAATTATAAGTGTCGAGTAATTATTAAATAATTAACTTAATGACTTAATAAAAAAAAATATTCATACAATTCATGTGAACATCTAAATGCATATAACAGCTATCATATTCATAAATAAAATATTTAGAGTATTTTCTTGTGTGATATTATTTTCTTCTTTTTCATTTTTTCCTTTCTTTTGACACAATTTCTTCATTTTATATTATTATCAAACTTCAATTTTATTATATTCTTTATTAACTTAATAACTATTAAAATTAATAATGTCGGATATGAAGATCCAGTCGTCGTTATGTCCGTTGAAAGTTTGTGGAAAGTTCCATTGGAGAAAAAAATTTCACAATGTTCAAATATGATTTGTTCTCGACCGAGTGTATATTTTCATCGTGTTGAATTAGTCAATTCTATTTGCATAACGTTATATGTCCAGCTTGGATTCATATCATATTCTCGGCCATATCGTAATGTGTTGTAGAACGATTGGACACTAACCAAAGTCCAAACGTTAGAAAAGAACAATCGCAATATGTCTCTTACTGTCACGAATCTTCTTTCGAAAAATGTTTATATTGAATGATTCACTGCAAGTATTCGAAGTGTCATTCATATGGAGGTGGTTCATATCATGTTCGTCGCAGGAATAAGTGAGAGTTTCAGAGTCAATCTTGTTAAGTTTCTTTTAACTTGTGGACAATTATTCGACTTCAGTAGGATGTCTTGACAGTGCATCAGCAATTATATTTTCTTGTCCCGGTATGGCTTCGATGACGAAATCATATGGTTGTAATAAAATCGAAAATCTGGCAAGTTTGGGGCTTTTGTGGTTGGAGCGACGTAACGATGCCACCGCCATCTGATCCGTTTGGATCACGAAGGGTGCTCCCAACAAGAATTTCTCCAGTTTTGTTATTGCCCAAACTACGCCCAGCAACTCCTTGTCCACAGTGGAATACTTGGTTTCCGGTAACTTCAGTTTTCTTGATATGTACATCGTGGGATGGAGTATATTGTCGTGATATTGAAGTAAACAAACTCCAATACCGTAATTGCTGGCATCTGTACGAAGATAAAACTTTTTAGAAGTATCTGGTAACCTCAAAATTGGTGGATTTGAAAAGATGTTTAGTATCATTCGAAAAATTTTGTCGCATTCGTCGGTCCACTTTACCTTCACTGGCATGTCTTTCTTCAACAATGATGACAAGACAGCCGTGATGGATGATAAGTTAGGTACAAATCTGCTGTAGTATTGGACTAACCCTAATAAGCTCCTAACTTGCTTCTTCGTTTGAGGAACTGATAAATTTAAGATTTTTGAAACTGTACTAGGAACCGTTTGAATACGTCCCGCTCCAATAATATGTCCCAGGAAGGTTATCTCTCGAAATGCAATTTGTATTTTCGTAGGTTTCGTTGTTAAATGATTATCCCGCAGTATTTCCAAAACACATCTAAGCCCCGAAAAATGTTCCTCAAATGATGAACTAAATAAACATATGTCGTCAATGTATGTAATGATGTCTGGTCTACCTGATAAAATTGTTCGCATCATGCGAATAAAGGTAGCAGGGGCGTTCATAAGCCCAAAGGGCATCACATTCCACTGGTATAGACCTTGTGGAGTGGAAAACGCTGTGTAGTATTTGGCTTTTTCGGTTAGTGGTATCTGCCAATAACCTTTAGTTAGATCTATTTTAGTGAAAAGTGTTGCATTGGACAGACGAGAAAGTAAGTCGTCAATATTGGGATGTGGTTCACTGTCAGCTATGGTCTGAGCATTTAGCTTCCTATAGTCAACGCATAAGCGAATATTGTTGTCCTTCTTTCGGACAATGACTAAAGGTGAAGAAAATGGTGAGGTACTAGTCTCGACAATACCTAACGACAACATCTGCTCAAGTTCCTGAGTCGTTTTGCTAAGAAAGTGTAGTGGGACAGAATAGGGATGTACACGAGTTGGTGTATCATCTTTAAGAGTAATGTCGTGAGTAATCACTGATGTGCGACCAGGTACGTCTGTCAGCACATCTGGAAATGATTGTAAGAGATCAGCAATCTGATGATGCTGTTGCGGTGTAACCGACGAAGAGATGGTTACATCTCGCCAAGATTCTATAGGTTGTAATACCGGTACAGGTAAGGACATCTGTACCTCAGGAAAGGAAGATTCTTCTTCCTGAATCACTGAAAGATTAGTATAATGACAATTCGGTACTACTGTGTCATCTAATTCGTGGAAAATAGATTGCAAGTGTTCTGGACGAGTGTGAAATTGTTTGAGCATGTTTATATGGTATATTTTTCTGTGTCCCTTAATGTCTAAGACGTAGTCAACGTCAGAAATCTTGTCAATAACCTTGTAAGGCCCATTCCATGATATAAGTAACTTATTGTCATTATGTGGAAGTAACATATAAGCCTCATCGCCTGGAAATAGTTGACGTAATCGTCGAGTTCTATTTTGTAAGGTACGAGCTTCAGCTTTCGCAGCCTCAGAAGAAGCTGTTGCCAACTGGCAAGATTCAATGATATTCTTACGCAGATTAATTACGTACTCGTAGGATGACTGGGCATCCTGAGTCATCTCGGCGTCAATTAGTAAATCTTTTATGAGTCCCATAGGACCTCTTGGTGGAGCGCCGAAAAAACTAATTCAAATGGAGAGAAGACAGTCTGTTCATTTGGCACCTCTCGATAGGCGAACAGGATAGCTGGGAGTACTCTGTCCCAGTCCTGAGGATGTTTAACCGTAACCTTATGTAATAGTTGTTTCAGTGTACGGTTAAGCCGTTCCACTGCACCATTACTCATTGGATGATAAATACTACTAAGGTTCCTATCTATGTACCATGTCTTCATTACCTCTGCCATAGTATCAGATATAAATTGAGATCCATGATCTGACAATAACTTTCTAGGGAAACCTACCCTAGAAAAAATAAGATGTAGTGCATCAGCTACATCTGTTGTAGTGGTGGTCTTCAGTGGTATTGCTTCAGGCCATCGTGTGCATAAATCAATGCAAGTGAGGACGAATCTATGTCCTCTGGCCGAAGGTAACAGTGGACCAATAATATATATGGCCATTTTGTCAAAAGGTCGCACTGAAATATCACAAGCCTGAATAGGAGCCGTGTGAAAAGCTCCGCGTGCTTTAACTTCCTGGCATATCGTACAAGAACGTACATATTGTGATATATCTCGTGAAACACCTGGCCAAAAGAATGACGATAATACTCGAGAACGTGTTTGACGATAATACTCGAGAACGTGTTCGAGTATATCCCATGTGACCTGCGCACTTGGAATCATGTGCATGTTGAAGAATATATCGTCTAAATGCAGAAGGTACCATGACTTGTTGTTTTACCTGAGAAGTGTCCATCAAACATCTAATCAATATATCATTTTTGATAATAAACCAATGTTTGTCTTTACCACCCGAGGTAAGATTATCAAACTTATTCACCAGAGCAAAAAAAATTTTTAAAGATGTGTCTTCCTTCTGTTTTCTTGCAAACGTAGCTCTGTCAATAGGAGAATGAACTTCAATATCTTCATGTTTGTCTGGTTCCGCCTTGTTAGTGTCGACACTCTCTACAATTTTTGTCTGTGCTCTAGTAGTCAGTGCATTTCCAGTGCACAGATTATGTTTCTCCCATTCGTTAATTTCTTCTGGGGTGCAATCTCTACTGCCATGAATGCGACCAACTATCAGATCTGCAATAGGATTTTTCAACATGCATACTTTCACATTTCCTGAAAAGAAGGGTGTATTAATATGAATTATTGCAGTGGGATAATGTTCAATTGTCCCACCAAACGTCACGCATCTAACATATTCCCCTGTCGCACAACTTGGATGGATCAGTGACTATCGAACTCCAATCGTTGTGGATCCGGAATCTCTCAACACAGAGACGATAGACCCATTCACTATCCCTCTATTAAATATTAGGGAGCTGTCACGTGGGTCTTTATATCATTAAATTACCTACATCTTCTTCCTATTCTCTCACCCTAATCCTTTCATTTTATTACTTTTCCGTACTTGTTTTTCCTGTATTTTTTCGCATCATTCGTTGCGAAAAATATATATTTCTTTCCCATCATCGTTTTTCTTTCTCATACTGACTAGTAACCTTATTGCATCAGATGTCAGTCGCGCAGATAGCTGTGAATGTACGGTTCTCGCCAGACATACGTCTGCAGTTTCCCCGGGTCAGAGCGCGGCCCGACCAGATTTCTGGGCCTGAGGTGTGAGAAATTCGTTTCGCTGGACATAGAGCAGACTTTTGGTCTACCATTTTGTTCACCTGTCACTAGCTTAAGGTGTCAAACCCGGCATCTGTACGACGCAGTTGTAGACGGTTGTCTGAGATTTGCAACTGTCACGCGCATTTCTCGGTCACTGGTGGCAGTTACGTCACGCGTTAAGCTGACGTAAATGTTGGGAGTAGGGAGATAATTTCGCTTGGCGAAATAAGTTTGGGCCCTTTGTCTGATTTTAAGATATTGGCCCGAGTTTGAAACTTTAATTTCATTCTCGCTCCTATATTCGCAGTAGACAGGTTGTTCGAAACAGAATAGCTGTTAGCGAAGTTTCTCAGTTTGTTTCGGCAATTTGTCGAACTTCTAGACTTCCTTAAATATTCAGCATATAATTCTTAAGTTGGGCGACTACCTGTAGTTCTGTGTGAGGTAATATATATTATATCTAGTATTTTGTGAAATGATAAAGTGTTAAGTCGCTTATTTCATATTTCACTAGTTAGATTTTGCGCAGAGTGCCAAATTTATATAGTCTGTATTATTTTCTAGTGACGTGTTTCAGTGGATAGCAGAATAAATTATATCTTAGCTTACTAAACAATAATGTAGCTATAATGAAGTTAAATTTTACTGCTAAGAAATCAGACGAGATCATATTTTTCTAAGCTAACTTACAAATGCTAGAAACCTCATGAGATGTTGACGGAACACGCACGTGTTCCTAAATTCATGGGGATTGATGATTTTTTTTTAAGATATAACTTACTTTACGGGAAATTTAAATGATAAGTCAAGCAGTACACTTGCGGTTTAATAATGTAAGTTATAGTGGGTACATATTGTAAAATTATTTGATATGTGTTCTTTCTTTTATATAGTGAAACGGTGGTACCCAACTTTACCAGCGTTCTAGTACGTGAACTTTATTTGGGAAGAAACAAATCACTTTCATTACCTGAACTGTAACAGTTAAATGAAGTAAGAGGCCTTCGCGCCAGAATTAATTCTTCCAGAATAACTCTTCAGTACAATTCAGCCCGTTGTGGCAAGCAAAGATCAGAAACATTCCGACAGAGTTTTGACTAGTACTGTGGTGACCAAATATAGTAACTTCCTGAAAGTAGACACCGATCTGACATTCCTTAAATTCTAGAAACCAAAGCTAATGACATTGTGCTCTGCTAACTTTCGTGCCTGGACAATATTTTATGTGACTTAATCAGACATTCGAAAAATTAGAACACCCAAGGAATCGTTCCCTGAGAGTTTAGTACGTCTTTTGGAACTGGGGATTTCTTGGTCAAGGACTGCATTTTCGGGTCTGTGTGAAGGTCCTAGAATTGAGTATGTTCCCAGAGGCAGCGAGCAAAGTTGTGAGTATAACTGCATGGCCATGGCTGAATGAATGAGTGTACGCAGATCAGAGTGTTATTTTACAGTTATAGATTGTCACCCATTTACTGTCTTAATTCTTTTTGTTTAACCTGCAGAATTTGTTACTATTTGCTAGAGTTTCTTTACTTCTTAGGCTAAATCAGATTATTCAACTCTGTGCATACATTTACGAGAAAAGAAGAAAAACTCTTAGCCTCAACCCTACGTATCTATAACTCTTTGGGCCATCATCTGTTCTCTTAACGGGGCTGTGGGCTAAACCTAGAGTAAGATTCTAACGGGCTATCATACTTGTATCATTTTCTTAAATTTTATGACTATTTGTATATGTTTTCCTTGATGTAATTTTTGGTGTTGTGAGATATTTTTTTTTGATATGATAATTAAAATATCTCTCTTTGAACAAAAAAATCAGTGCGTTGGTCAGCTCGATCCCAATTATCTGTATACCATTGTTATAGTTTTCCCACGTCTGTGTGTTTACCTGTCGTCACGTGTATGTGCGTGCCCTTGAGTAGATAGAGATATTAATATATATATATATATATATATATATATCTATATATATATATATATATATATATATATATATATATATATATATATATATATATATATATCTGTGTTTAGACTGTCTGACCCCTTTAAAAAACGGTCGTAGAAGATAGGTGAGAGAGAGAAGATTATCTCGATTCTCAAAGACAGCTTCTTTATCACATTCTATCATCTCACGTGTGGGAAATTCTATTGTGGTTTTTTTTTTTTTTTTCACCAGCTCTCACTGTGACTATCACTCATTCCAACCTATTCTGAAGGGACCAACCCTAGTCTTAATACTCCTATCTAAAATCTACGACAAATGGGTTCTCGTCCGTAGGATTTTTTGAACTTAGAATAGGAAGACGAGTACGACAAATGGTTGCTCGTTTCCGGTCTTTGAACTTAGAATAGGAAGACGAGTACGACAAACGTGGACTCGTCTATCTGGATTTTGTATTTAAGATTCTTTATTCTGTAATAGAGTAAGAGTGTGATGTCTTGTGAGTTTTGTATCTTTTAAAAATAATTTATCCCCTAGACTAACGATCTGTTTACGGGCGTGCTGACCACACAAACTGATAGTTTTTTCCACAGCATTAAGAAACATTATACATTTGGTTTACAGGTTGATTTTGTCGGAATACATGTTAATTAATGATTTTGTAATACTAAACGCTGGTAAAGTGGTGAGTGTATAACATTCACTGGGTTTTGAAGAAGTAGGTGTTTGCGCAAAAGCTAAGGAGTGCGTTTCGGACTATTTGTCCAGATTAATTGCCTCCCTTACCCTAACTGTCTTCAGGGGTGAACTTATAGTGGATTTTATAATTAAGGGGATATTTTTTTTTCTCCGAAATTTTTGCAATAATTATTTGCTTTTCCACTGTAGCTACTTATTTTTCAGGGGGTAATCTTAACTACCATTTAGTTGGCGTAGTCGTGTTTTGCATTAGGTGCTTTATTGCCGATAATAGCAGCGATAGTTAGATTTTTATTTTTGGAGGAGGTATCCCAGGGTTAAGGATATCATCTTTCGGATTTTTGGTAATTTTTTCTCCTAAGTGGTAGGAACCAGGTTATTCTTTTTTTCTATTTGCTATCTCAACGTGTCTCAGTCACTGACATAATATGGCCGAGAGGGCAAAGCTTAGACAACTCCTCAGGGACGAAGCGAGAGAGGAGGGACTGGAAGGAGAAGAAGCGAAAGCTTTTGTCAGGGACGAACTTGAGAGATATGATGCGGAGAGGAAAGAAGAAGAACTAAAGAGGAAAGAAGAAGCAGCGGAGAGGAAAGAAGCGGAAGACCGGCTATTACAGCAGAAGAAGATGGATGAGGAAATGGAAATTCGCAGGATGCAGCATGAGGAAAGAGAGAAGGAGAGACAGCAGGAGAAGGAGAGGGAGGAGAGACAGCTTGAGGAAAAAGAGAAACAGAGACAGCACGAGTTGGCTCTTAAAACTCTAGAATTCCAAAGTCGTGGTGCCGCCTCTACCTCCAGCAATGGAGAGTCTTCTCCTCATTCTTCCTTAACTGATCCTTCTAACACTCAATCTCTTCAACTCAACGCTATGTCTTTCACTCTTGAGTCTTTCCCTTGTCCTAATGAGAAGATTGACACTTGGCTAGAAAAATTTGAGAAAATTGCAACTCTGTACGGTTTAGAGAGGTCGCGTTGGAACATGAAGCTTTCCCAGGCTTTGAAAAGTTCTGCGTATGATGTTTACGCCAAACTTGAAAGTAGCCAACAAGACGACTACGACTTGTTGAAGAAAGCGTTACTGGAGCGCTTTGAAATGAACGCTCGAAAATTTTTGCAACTGTTTCGCAACAGCAGGAAAGAGAATTCTGAAACTTTTCAGCAGTTCTCATCTCGTCTAAAGGGATATCTAACAAAGTGCCTTGAGCTTTCACAGCTCCCCTCTACCTACGAAGGTCTTGAGGAATTTGTTTTAACAGAACAAATAAAGAACACATTGTCTGCGGATACCCGGAGATTTCTCGCTGAGCAGGGGGCAGAAAAACTTGAAGACATTTTGGAAAAGTCTGAGCGTTATCACAATGCGCTGGCTGAACTACCGGCCACAAAGCGGAAACCGACAGAGGAGCATTTTCGAAAACATAACCTTGAGCAATCTTCTCAGGCTTCTAACCTAGATAACCACAGAGAAACTGGACCTCAAAACCCCCCTCCTGAAAAATCCAAGTTCTACAAGAACAAGTACCCCAACCACCCCAAACAGTCTGATCAACCCGACCGCCCTACATGGCAGCGTAGCCAGAAAGGACAAGGTGGCAAAGGGAGAACCCCTGAGCACGGGACATATGATCAGACCGAGCACACCGAGCCGAAACGCATCGGATGCTTATTGACAGTCTCGCAAGGCGGAATTGTTGACAGTGATTCCCAACCTGTTGGGGATAGACCCTCAACGCGAGGTACTGTTACTTTGAACGGTTCTCAAACTTCTTGCTTATTTGACACGGGGCTTTCTTACGATTGCATTGTTGCCAGAAACCTGGTTAAACCCGGTCAAGAGACAGGAGAGACCGTCAAACTTTGTGGAGTTCGTAAGAGTGATGCACCTACAGCGCTTCCCATCGCATTGGTGGAGATACACTCTGACTTTGTCAGAGGTGTGATCAAAGCGGCTGTTATGGATGATCCCATCTACCCAGTCATACTTGGCGGGAGATACGTGTGTATTGGGAAACCGGAAGAGCCGATTGTGGCAGCAGTAACTACAAGAGGGCAAACCAAGAAGGAACGGGAGCCGGCGCCTAATTTGTTACCCATGGAACTTAAAGAAGCGCAATACAAGGACCCTACCTTGGCACCCTGCTTTAGGAAACTGCCCATTGCTAAGGAACCCAAACAGCACGGGGACATTTTTTTCTGAGGATGGCGTACTTTATCGGAGAACGGGCAAGCCTGACCAAGGTTACAACCAGCTCCTAGTACCGAAACAGTACAGAAGCCAAATCCTAGAAATGGGGCACTCTCTTCCCTTCAGCGGACATATGGGACAGAACGCCACAAACCAACGGATAAACCACTCATTATTGGTGGCCAGGAGTAAACACTGATATTATCAGGTACGTCAAATCCTGTGCCCAGTGCCAACGTGTACCACCCAAGCAACGGACACCCCCAGTCCACATGGGTGAAATGCCAATAATGGGAACACCATTCGAACGGGTTGTGATCGACATTTTAGGGCCTTTCGAAAGGACTAAAAGAAGGAACAGGTTCATCCTGACCTTAGTCGATACATGCACTTTATGGGCAGAAGCTATCCCGCTAACATGCGCAGATGCCAAGCATGTCGCAGAAGCCCTCGTGCAGATTTTCACTCGGTTGGGATTCCCTCAGCAAGTGTTGACGGATAATGGATCTCCATACCGAAACCTGTTGATGGATGAGATCGTTAAGACCTTGAGGACCCAGCACATCCACACTAAGCCATATACTCCGGCCGGAAATGGGCTCGTGGAACGTGCTAATGGAAACCTCACCATGATGCTAAGTAAGCTGGCACAAGTGAAACCTGAAGATTGGGATCTCTGTATTCCTGCAGCATTATTTGGCTACAGAGAATCTCCTCATACTTCCACAGGATTTCCGCCAGCTACACTCTTATTCGGCAGACCCATTAAGGGCCCGCTTGAAGCCTTACTTCAGTCTTTGACAGACGAGAAGGCGGATGAGACAGTTGTCTCAGCCAGTAAATATGTGTCGGTTTTAAAGGAAAGGTTGAAACTAGGGTGGGACCTAGCAACGACTAACTTTAAGCGAGCTCGCACAAAGCACGCTAACCGATACAGGAAAGTCGCGAAAGAAAGAGAACTGGAAGCAGGAGAGGAAGTTTTGGTGTTACTCCCTACCGAGAACAACCAACTGAAGATCGGATGGCAAAGGCCGTTTACCGTCCTGAAAAAGATTTCTAAGGCTAACTACCAGATAGTATCTATTCAAGGAAAGGAAAAGATTTTACATTTAAATCTCTTAAAGAGATACTTGGAAAGACCTGTGCCGACCTCCGACCATCTCCTGACGATCGCCAAAACTGACGAAGATGACGATAGTGGCAGGGATATTCCACCGCTATCACAGGAAATCTTTCAAAAATGTCAGAAGCGGCGACGCTCTTTCAAGCGCGCATGGGAGACATTCCAGAGGAAGGAAACTTTGGGGAGTAGACTTCATGAGTAGGACTTGCAGAGAGATGGAGGGGGAAGATGAGAAGGAAGAAGACAGACACCCCGAAGCTACGGTTATAGGAAATTTAATTCCATAACGTAGACATGGAGTGCTTCCATATCTTAAGGGGGGACGTCCTGTCACGTGGGTCTTTATATCATTAAATTACCTACATCTTCTTCCTATTCTCTCACCCTAATCCTTTCATTTTATTACTTTTCCGTACTTGTTTTTCCTGTATTTTTTCGCATCATTCGTTGCGAAAAATATATATTTCTTTCCCATCATCGTTTTTCTTTCTCATACTGACTAGTAACCTTATTGCATCAGATGTCAGTCGCGCAGATAGCTGTGAATGTACGGTTCTCGCCAGACATACGTCTGCAGTTTTCCCCGGTCAGAGCGCGGCCCGACCAGATTTCTGGGCCTGAGGTGTGAGAAATTCGTTTCGCTGGACATAGAGCAGACTTTTGGTCTACCATTTTGTTCACCTGTCACTAGCTTAAGGTGTCAAACCCGGCATCTGTACGACGCAGTTGTAGACGGTTGTCTGAGATTTGCAACTGTCACGCGCATTTCTCGGTCACTGGTGGCAGTTACGTCACGCGTTAAGCTGACGTAAATGTTGGGAGTAGGGGAGATAATTTCGCTTGGCGAAATAAGTTTGGGCCCTTTGTCTGATTTTAAGATATTGGCCCGAGTTTGAAACTTTAATTTCATTCTCGCTCCTATATTCGCAGTAGACAGGTTGTTCGAAACAGAATAGCTGTTAGCGAAGTTTCTCAGTTTGTTTCGGCAATTTGTCGAACTTCTAGACTTCCTTAAATATTCAGCATATAATTCTTAAGTTGTGCGACTACCTGTAGTTCTGTGTGAGGTAATATATATTATATCTAGTATTTTGTGAAATGATAAAGTGTTAAGTCGCTTATTTCATATTTCACTAGTTTAGATTTTGCGCAGAGTGCCAAATTTATATAGTCTGTATTATTTTCTAGTGACGTGTTTCAGTGGATAGCAGAATAAATTATATCTTAGCTTACTAAACAATAATGTAGCTATAATGAAGTTAAATTTTAACTGCTAAGAAATCAGACGAGATCATATTTTTCTAAGCTAACTTACAAATGCTAGAAACCTCATGAGATGTTGACGGAACACGCACGTGTTCCTAAATTCATGGGGATTGATGATTTTTTTTTAAGATATAACTTACTTTACGGGAAATTTAAATGATAAGTCAAGCAGTACACTTGCGGTTTAATAATGTAAGTTATAGTGGGTACATATTGTAAAATTATTTGATATGTGTTCTTTCTTTTATATAGTGAAACGGTGGTACCCAACTTTACCAGCGTTCTAGTACGTGAACTTTATTTGGGAAGAAACAAATCACTTTCATTACCTGAACTGTAACAGTTAAATGAAGTAAGAGGCCTTCGCGCCAGAATTAATTCTTCCAGAATAACTCTTCAGTACAATTCAGCCCGTTGTGGCAAGCAAAGATCAGAAACATTCCGACAGAGTTTTGACTAGTACTGTGGTGACCAAATATAGTAACTTCCTGAAAGTAGACACCGATCTGACATTCCTTAAATTCTAGAAACCAAAGCTAATGACATTGTGCTCTGCTAACTTTCGTGCCTGGACAATATTTTATGTGACTTAATCAGACATTCGAAAAATTAGAACACCCAAGGAATCGTTCCCTGAGAGTTTAGTACGTCTTTTGGAACTGGGGATTTCTTGGTCAAGGACTGCATTTTCGGGTCTGTGTGAAGGTCCTAGAATTGAGTATGTTCCCAGAGGCAGCGAGCAAAGTTGTGAGTATAACTGCATGGCCATGGCTGAATGAATGAGTGTACGCAGATCAGAGTGTTATTTTACAGTTATAGATTGTCACCCATTTACTGTCTTAATTCTTTTTGTTTAACCTGCAGAATTTGTTACTATTTGCTAGAGTTTCTTTACTTCTTAGGCTAAATCAGATTATTCAACTCTGTGCATACATTTACGAGAAAAGAAGAAAAACTCTTAGCCTCAACCCTACGTATCTATAACTCTTTGGGCCATCATCTGTTCTCTTAACGGGGCTGTGGGCTAAACCTAGAGTAAGATTCTAACGGGCTATCATACTTGTATAATTTTCTTAAATTTTATAACTATTTGTATATGTTTTCCTTGATGTAATTTTTGGTGTTGTGAGAAATTTTGATATGATAATTAAAATATCTCTCTTGAACAAAAAAATCAGTGCGTTGGTCAGCTCGATCCCATTTATCTGTATATCATTGTTATAGTTTTCCCACGTCTGTGTGTTTACCTGTCGTCACGTGTATGTGCGTGCCCGTGAGTAGATAGAGATATTTATATATATATATATATATATATATATATATATATATATATTTATATATATATATATATATATATATATATATATATATATATATATATATATATATCTGTGTTTAGACTGTCTGACACCTTTAAAAAACGGTCGTAGAAGATAGGAGAGAGAGAGAAGATTATCTCGATTCTCAAAGACAGCTTCTTTATCACATTCTATTATCTCACGTGTGGGAAATTCTATTGTGGTTTTTTTTTCACCAGCTCTCACTGTGACTATCACTCATTCCAACCTATTCTGAAGGGACCAACCCTAGTCTTAATACTCCTATCTAAAATCTACGACAGGAGCCTGTTCCATCATTGGCTGCAAGACCTACTTCTGGTAGAATATGTCCGCAGTTCAATACTGTCTCCTTTGCTTTCTGAAAAACAAGATTACATTCTGGGCAACTATTTGCCACATTATAATTTATTGCATAACATGTAGAAGAAGACTGTATTATTTTATCGTTTTGTGGAACATCTGGGGTTGTATTATTAGTAACTGCTGCCCTTGCATTATGATTATAATGAGACGATCTACGAGACTGAGATCGATGACGAGAATGATCATTAGAATTATCCCGTTGTCCCCTGTAGTAACTGTTATCTCGATGTCTCGAGCCAAGATTATTGTTATTCCAGTTGTTAGTAGTGTTATAGTTATATGATTGATTATGATTTGCGTTATGTTGACCATTATTGTATCTCGACTGAGGTGAATAATTTCTATTATGTGGTCTACCTCTATTAAAGTCACTCTTATTGTTGAAATTATTATGTCCCTTATGAAAATTAACATTATAATTTCCTTTGAAGCGACTTCTATCTACGCTGTGTGTTCTTGGTTTGTCATGACTGTGGTATGACATATTAGAGGCCACAGGTAGAGGTTCCCTTATTAGCGAGTTAGAAATGCTCGCATTCGGATGAGCAGTGCAATAGGTTATTGAAATTTTTTCTAATTCATCAATAGTAGATGGTTTTCGTTCTTGCAAATAGGCAAAGAACGGTGGGCTGACAGAGGATAACACTTTATCCCTCAGTAACAAATCGACTAACTTGTCGTATGATTTGTTGACACCTGCCAGTTCCACCCATCTGTTAAAGGTATTCCGTATGTTCGCAATAAAAACCTGTAAAGTCTTTATTAGAATCTGGTAGAATACTTTTAAAACGTAATCTGCAACCCTCTTCGTCGAAATGGAAACGACGCAATAATAAGGCTTTAATGGCGTCAGTCACCAGCTATTGTTGGGTCAACATTTTGAACTGCACTTAATGGTTCCCCGTCCAATAATTCACTAAGTTTTAAAGCCCATGTATGTTTTGGTAAGTTATTTGTTGTGCATACCTGTTCAAAACGTGCTAGGTACGATGAAAGGTCGTCGAGGTTCAATTTGAAAGGTGGTAATTTAAAGTTGTAATAAGGTTTGTTTTGGTTGGATGAAGATCCATTTTGAGAATTATCATTCTGACTCATATTAGCACTTTGTGCCTGAAATCTTGCAGTATCCAACTTAAGACGTTGCAATTCCATTTCTTGTTGCCTTGTAATTTCCTCTCGTTTCAATTTATTCTCTTCTTCTTGTCTAATTTCTTCCTTTTCTTGTCTAGCAATTTCTCTTTGCTTTTCTAACTTAAGTTCCGCAATAGCTAGTTGTTCTTCAGCATACTGACGAAGTTCCTGTCCTTTAAAGCCAAAATCTTTTCCAATTTTAACAAATTGGTCCAGAGTAGCCATGTTAATTCCGTAATATGCCTCCTCACTTAAATATTTAACTATATTTATGTGTAAAAAGAGATTAATACTCAATATAATCAAATATAATATTCTTGTATTATTAGTTGTAAGTTCCACAACTATTTAATATTTTGTAATAATATTATATGTACCTACTAATATATATTATAAATAGTTATGCTATTTATTTATTTAAGATGCAGAATTTATGTCATGCATATAATATTATCCTACAATAAATATGAGTATTGTCCCTCTATAATTATATTATTCAATCAATTATATGTGCTAAGTCACCAATGTAGTATTATGTCCGTGTACTTTGTACTATATCACATATAGTTTCCTAATTCAACACCTATGCATGGTGTGAATACCAAACAGTTATTTAATAAACTTATCTTAATTCAAAATTTTTATTGTGAGTATAAAGTTATGACTTTATGCCTTAGGCATCATGTATAATGTGCCTCAATAATGAATTGGACCACTACTGCAATATGAAGACATCACCTAAGTCATCATTTGATTTAATAAAAATTTAATCAAATTATTGTATTATTCTATTAATACTAAATTTCTAATATTATTAAATCATTAATATATGAAATGAATAACTAAGACAAACAATAAACTAAAATGTACAGAACATTAGCACATCACGAACTGACAATTTCCATGCTTTATTAAACAGTTCACACACGAAGACATTTCACGTAGGTAGACATTCACATACAGTTCATTAGAATTTACTTGCATATATATTCTTATCCGTCCGTGTCATAATAAATTCATGTCGGCAGAACATCATGGCTATATACATGTGCTGCTGGGATTCAGACAGCCAGAAATGAGCGCATGATTCTTGACGAAAATAATCAAATTACTTATCGACCATCCTTCCTTAACGTAGGTTAATCACTAACCTTTATAATTCGCTTGTATATATTATTATCTGGACTGACCCTAAGTCCTGGTATCACTTTACATAAATATGGCTATTAACAAAGCTCAATAGTGGAAGGAGGTAAAAACACGACTTCACGGCTTGACGGACAACGTAACAAGGGTCCAGTAACTAAGTCACGAAGCGTGACCATATCGACGCTAACACGTCATAATTTGACCGTGTATTTCGCGTTCATTAATCCGTGAAGTATAAAAATCAATTTATATTAATTCTATTGACCCCAAAAATGCGCACTGCCAATTCTAGCAGACGATATCAATAAAACTACCGTAACAGTCATCTATGCTTCAGTTGTTATCAATCGTAACAGTAGATGTGCCTGTGATCGTTGAAATTTTCATTTTGGTTATTTGTGATGTTAAACAAACGTGCTTAGGAACGTTTAACTGTCAATAAAGAATAGATACACGACCACAAAAAAACTAACTCAGTAGAAACAGCTGGAGAATTAGAGACCAGAACTTAACAAAGAAAAGACACTAGCCTAATACCAAAGAATTAAATTGTCAATCAAAGAATTAATTCTTCTCCAACAACAAGTGCCAAGAAATTCCAATCAACACCAACACGTAGCAGCATTCTGATCCGAAAGAACGAACCTGCTGGGTTGTCGCAAAACACACAACGCTAGAGATTCCACTAAACGATCAAAACACGTGCTTCGCCATTAAATGACAATTCAATACTCAAAACAGCACGAAGATACATTCTCGAACAATTGAAAATCGAAACCATCAATAAACAAATAACACTGGACAACAGCCAAAATGTATCCGAGACAAAAGTAGCTATTTTTAACTATACTGTTCAAAAAAAGAAACGCATAGCTACAGAAGGCACATACATAGCCATAGTTTTGACATTCAATAACTTTTTTAATTTAATGAGTTAATTGTTCAAATTGCACACAAGAAAACCTTAGTGTTCGACCAATCAATTGACAGTTGTTTTGCATCTGGGTGTAGTGGTGTTGATGGTATTGTATGATGGTGATATTACTAAATGTAATTGTATGAGGCCAGCTGTGAAGGCTCCTGAGATAAAATGTAGTTGAGAATTGTCAGAAGGCCTTTCTTGCTACCACTACGACCTCACACTTAATTTTTTTTTAATGAATGTGGCTACGTAAAGTGTCTAGGGTTATGCTATGTAGTGTGGTGTAATAGGTTATAGATATACCCACAGATATTTAACAAGACTAATAATATTAATAAATGTTAAAATACACTGAACTAACTCACGTGTGTAAAATTTTTTGATAGAATTATATTACATTTATTTTGTTCTGGATCAATTTTTTTAGGTTGACCAGAACTTAAAAGGATTTAGAGATTATGAAAGAAATACATGGAATATTATATCATAAGTGCAATAGTGTACATATATATGTACTATACTAGTTAGTTTTATTAAAATGTTCTAGTAGTCATCTACTTGGGAGGATAGTTAATGTTTGTGCTGTTGGGGTGGCGTCATCACACCTGTCTATATTGACTACACAGTGTCCAGAAAATGGTGGGAATTTTTATGGGGATATTAGTAACTACAAAGCGTTGGTGAATGTCCAGCAGACCAGAGGCTCACTCATCTTGTAGTTGTAGCTCTGGTGCTGAAATCAGGTGGTCCCACCTCTCCGTGCTGGCGGGCAATAATGGTGGTCTCTGTCACAAGTACTGCACCGATACACTCGAGTAAAGTCACCAACTGAATAGACACTGCTTTGTTGACAACAGAAACTCACAGCTCTGCAATCAAAGTATGGGCCATGTGTCAAAATCTATTCTCTACCCACGTCTGGACACAACACTGACACAACAACCACATCATACAGACAGGTCAGATCTCTCTGACCAAACAGCACATTTACCATGGTGGTTTTACATCAGATAGATCCTCCTTGACTATAGATTCTGAAAAATATTTATTAGTTTTCTGCCCTAAAAGAGGATAGGTAATATGTTTCATTATTCTCAACACTTGATCTGTCTTGCCTAACCCTTGCTGGAGTTTATGTATATTGTTGGTCCCTAGACCCTGACTAGGGCGGGGGGTCTAGAGCAAATCCCTACTTGTTTGTAAGGCTAGATTTCGATATGGCAGTATCAAATCACTCAAACATGAAACAATATTCAAAATATATAAGGAAATAATTTCAATCTTACCAGATTATGAATAAATAACACAGAATTGCTAGCAAAACTCAGCTGAGCTGCTGGCTATAGTATGGCGTCCCTAAATTTATTTCACTTTCTTTCATATGGAAATCACCACACTTTAAAATCTGTGTCTATCACTGAACAACTATTGAAGAATGGCCCCAAATTCGCTCTGAGCGCTAATAATATGATTGTCTGTGGCCAATCACTGCCTAGGTTTATTTTAAATTCAAATTTCCTACCCTAAAGTCATTTCAGTCATGCTTCAGTCAAGTATGGATGGTTATCTGTTAGTCTGTCCGTCTCTACTTGTGTTTCTACAAAAATGTACTTGATTTTTGAACCAACCTTTCTCTCCCCTCCAAATTTTTTGTCGTTAAAAGTTATATTTAGACACAGCTACCACCCCAAAACCCCTCTCTTCCATACTACGTAGATTTGAACACCTGCGTCTCGAGGTCGTGTTTTTTTGTGCAATTAGCGACACTTTTAGATTCAATACAGTCTGTCGATGATGTGACTACACTGTCTTTTGTCATTATCTTCAATATTATCTATCCGTCTGTAAAATTAAGAACATATTAGTTCACTGCTCAGAATGGGCCATCCGGCCAGCTAATTTTTATATTCCTAACATTAATATTAAGAAAAAAGTACTTTTTAAATTTTGTAATATTCCAAACATCTGCGTTTTAGCCGCTGAATTCAAATCAAGGGCTTGGTATTGCAAAAGCGTCCAATAAATGACTGTGGCGTAACATATCTATGGTCCCTTCTGTCGAGTTGCTTACTTTTATGTCAACTTGGGAAACGTGACTTTTCTCCGTTTCCCCCCCAATTGCGTCTCCTTAGCCTTTCCAGTCTCACGCAATCTTTCCAGTCATATTTTTTTCCTTTTTGATCCGCCGTTCCCCTCCTGTCTAGCAAGTAGCAATTTTTATGGAGGATGATGACCCGCGGTCTAGGCGATCATGTACTACAGCAGCCTACGCATTATGTTTTTATCCTTACATGTTATCTTTGAAGGTATTTTACCGTTGTATCTCTGTCAATTTCACTACACATCTCCCCACTTGAAAACATGCCTATGGCAAGTTCCAAAACCAGCGATACACATAGGTAAAATTACTCCTCACGTCTGCCACTACTCTAATTTTGATCACAGGGGTGCCGACTGAGGAAATCTGCACCGACATTCAATTTGCCTGGGATATATTGGATACTAAACTGATAAGGTTGAAGCAACAAAGACCACCTCAGCAATCTTGCGTTTTCATGCTTAGCCTGAGACAAGAACACGAGAGGCTGATGGTCCGTCTCCACCACAAAAGTCCTACCATACAGATAGATTTGAAACTTCTTTATTGCCCAGATTAACGCTAAACATTCTTTTTCGCTTGTGGAGTATCCTTGTTCCGCCTTATTCAATTTGCGGCTTGCATAAGCGACTGGTTTCAGTTCCCCATCAGGTGAAGATAATCTTTGCAACAAAGCCCCTCCGAGTCCTACATTACTTGCATCGGTTCTTAAGACAAAGTCCTGTGTCAAATCAGGCAGTTTGAGAATAGGCTTGCTAGTGAGTTTTTCTTTTAACTCTTGGAACGCTAGTTCACATTGTGCAGTCCAAATAATTTTATCTGGAAGTCCCTTGCGAGTCAGATCAGTCAGAGGAGCACAAATAGCGTTAAAATTCTTGATGTATTTCTGATAAAATCCGCATAACGACACGAATGATCGCACGTCCTTCTTTGTTTGTGGCCTAGGTGCTCTCTGCAGTTTTTCCAAGTTCTTAGGATCAGGGGTCATATTACCCTGATATACAGTGTGTCCCAAGAATTCCAACTCTTTGCATCCAATACCACATTTTGTTGGCCTAGCAGTTAAGTTCGCCTCCCGAAGTCTATCAAACAACATCTCCAGAGCTTCAATGTGTTCTTCAAATGTCTCTGTGGCGACGAGAATATCATCCATGAAATTTGTGATACATGGGTTATTCAGGGGATCCAACAATTTGCGCATCATCCTTGAAAACACACTCGGAGCATTTTTTTCAGTCCGAATGGTAGCATATTGAATTCATAATGTCCATCCGAAGTGCTAAAAGCCAAATAAGGTCTCACTTCAGGCTTCACTGGGATCTGGTAATAGCCTTTACTAAGATCCACCTTTGAAAAGTATTTTGCCTTGTTCAGTCTGGCAAATAACTGTTTTGTGTCTGGTAATGGATCCACTTGTCCTTCTGTGACAGCATTCAGTTTCCTGTAATCTATGCACAGTCTGTGTTCCCCAGACGGTTTTTCTCAACAAAACGACACTAGAACTAAAAGATGATTCACTGTGCGAAATAATCCCCTCCTTCAACAAATACTCTATTTCTTCCTTCAATGCCTTCTCCTTCGCGAACGGAATAGAATAGGCTCTCATACAGATTGGGTTTGAGTCTACCAGTTTCATGTCATACTGTAGCAAATTTGTATGGCCTGGTTTATCTGTTAATACATCTGTATGTTCCTCCAGAACCTTTTGAACTCTCTCCCTCTGGTTTTTAGTCAGGTGCTTACTGACTTTTACCTGTGCTGCTGTTTCACAAGGATGTAATGGGTATTCATGTGAGGTGAGTGGTTCTTTTTGCATCTGGGTTGCAATAGCCAAGGTCAATAAGGGGGTGCTTTCCTGGAGTGGTCTGTCCAGATACTTCTTTAACAGGTTTACATGATAAACTTTTTCCTTCCCCTTTTTGTCAATTTTATAGTTTGTTCTAGACACCTTCTCTAGAACCGTATATGGACCTTGCCAACCAATTTGTAATTTATTCTGGCTTCCGGGTAGTAGAAGCAGCACCTTCTCTCCGACTGCCAGTTCCCTGTCCTTTGCCTTCCTATTAAAATATGCTGCATGTTTCTTCCTGGCTTGTTTCAAATTATCATTTGCCAGTTTCCATCCAGCTTTCAAACGAGTGGTCAGTTCGTTCACGTATTGATACGATGAGGTAACAGTCTCTTCCGCCTTCTCATCTGTCCAGGTCCTTAATAGGGCTTCTAATGGACCTTTTATTGGCCTCCCAAATAGCAGAGTTGCGGGAGCCATCCCGGTTGAACTATGTGGTACCTCCCGGTAAGCAAACAATGCGGCGGGCAGGAATTGATCCCACAGATCCGGTTTTTCGTGTGCCAGCTTTCTCAGGATAGAAATGAGAGTCCCGTTGAACCTCTCTACCTGGCCGTTCCCTTGTGGATGGTACGGACTACAATGAAAGTGCCTGGCTTGAAATAGCTTAAAAAACTTCTTCCGTTAGTTTCCCCTTGAACTGAGATCCATTATCCGTCAAGATTTGATGCGGGAATCCTAATCGGGTAAATATTGTAAGTAGTGCCTCTGCTACATGTTTTGAATCAATTGATGGCAGGGCTACCGCCTCTCCCCACATAGAACAAGTGTCCACCAGAGTAAGGATGTAACTGTTCCTCCTCTTGGTCCGAGTGAGAGGTCCTACAATATCCACTGCAACCCTCTCAAAAGGTGTTCCCACTATGGGCATTTCCCCTAGAGTTGCAGGAGCAGTCCAGTGCTTTGGAGCTACCCTTTGACATTCTGGGCAGGATTTGACATATCTTTTTATATCCTCCGTTATCCCTGGCCAGAAGTAATGACAAGCTATACGCTGTCCTGTGGCGCTGATCCCCATATGACCACTGAAGGGAATCGCATGCCCGAGTTCCATCACTTTATCTCTATATGAAGTGGGAAGAACCAGCTGGTTGTGACCATTTGTTCCAGTTCCGGCCTTCCTGTATAAGAGTTTGTTCTTCATGAAATATTCCCCCTTGCTCGGAGGTGTGTGGCATTTGGGCAATTTTTTAAAACAGGGCTTGAGTGTCCTATCCTCAGCCTGCGCCTTCCTCATCTCCTCTGGATGAGCATTTATAGGTTCACCTTCTTCCTCCTTCTTCTGTGACCTGGTCTGCACTGTCGCCATGATCACAGGTTTCTCGGGATTCCCCAAGAAGACGTATCTACACCCCAATATCAGAGGGTAGATTGGTTCATCTATCACTGCTGCTCTGATTTCTCCTTCCACATAGCGAGTTTTCACCGTTATCCTTGCGATGGGAAGTGTCATGAGTGGTATGTCCTTAGTCGCCCCTTGTATTTCCACTGTTTCTGTGGTATACTGACGTGGGTCCACTAGGCTAGACTTCACAACTGAATCATAATCCAAACCTGTATCATAAAGGCACCTTATGGTGACCCCATTACAAATAACATCCTCACAAACTGGGGGGTGATAAGGTTCCTGTTGTCCCTTAGGATTAACCTTTAATCTTTGCGTCCCCGACTTCATTGCAGCAATGCTTGAAGGTTTCCTTCTACAAAATTCGGTGTTATGGTTATCCTTCTTGCACCATTTACACCATCTTTTTCCTTGGTTCAACGGTTTTCTTTCATTGAACTTTTGGTCATTGAACTGTGAGTTTCTGTCGCGATAGTCATTTCTTGGCCGCTCAAAGTTTGTCCTACCTTTATTTCCCTGCTCTCTATTATCAAATTTATTAAATTGCTGTGGAGCTTTAAAATTGTCTATGTGCTTCTTTTTAGCACCACTTACCTCTGCCTGGGCTGCCTGATACCTCTCAGCAACATTTAAAATTTCCCCCAACTTCTCTGCACCTTGTTCCATGAGAAATTTTCTCATGTCTGGAGCCATGGACTCTCTCAATTGCTCAATCATGATCATTTCTTTAAGATCTTGGGTCTTCCCCAGAGCCGTCCATTTCTCCAAATAGGTTTCTAGTCTAGCAGAGAATTGGTGGTATGTCTCCCCAGACAACAGTTTGGCATTTCTAAATTTCTTACGATAAAATTCACCATTCTTCTCGTACCTTAATAACAAAGCCTGCTTTAACATGTCATAATTGTCTTGGTCTTCACTGTTCATTTTGGCAAATACTTCATAAGAAGTACCTCTCAATCCTTGTGATAGCTTTAAGCTCCACCTCTCTCTCTCTAACCCATAGGTAGTAGCTAATAACTCAAAACGTCCTAGGTACCCCTCTATGTCATCGTCTTTTTCAACAAAATGGTCTAAATGAAACCCCATAGCTGAGTTTGAGGCTCCCAGACTGGGCGTAGCATCTGAGGCAAAAGGGCTGGCACCATTTTCAGGAGCCTGGCCTTGTAATTCCAGCTGCCTTAGTCGTAATTCGTGCTCCATTTGCAACCTTCTATCTTCTGCCTCCCTTTCGGCAGTCAACCTTTTTTTCTTCTGCCTCCCTTTGCTGTCGTTTTTCTTCTGCCTCCCTTTGCTGTCGTTTTTCTTCTGCCTCAATTTGCAGTCGTTTTTCTTCTGCCTCAATTTGCAGCCTCTTAGTCTCAGCCTCTAACTTCTTCTCTTCAACCAACCTGTCAGACTCCAATTTTCTTTCAGCCTCTTTTTCTAATCTCCTTTCTTCCCGTTCAATATATTTATCACATTCAGCCGTTACGTATTGAATTAAAATTTGACCATCCATTCCCATCTCCTTCGCGGTGAGCACAGCAGCTGATCTAAATTTTGCCAGCTCCGCCATACTTTTTAGACAATATAATAATATACAAGATAAATCTCTAACCAGTAAATACACTAAGTACTTCTTATGACTATAGTCTAACCAATTCTAACCAACCAGTTAACTAATTAATTATTACTGGCTGTGAAGATTCACCAACTTTTATCTGCAGGGACACTTTTAATTTTAAAGGGAATTTTACAATTTATTTCCCTACTTTTATTTCTCCCACCAGGAGATCCTAATATTACTGTTGGGCTAATTATCCCTGGACAAGACCCCAATTTATGTAGTGGTGTTGATGGTATTGTATGATGGTGATATTACTAAATGTAATTGTATGAGGCCAGCTGTGAAGGCTCCTGAGATAAAATGTAGTTGAGAATTGTCAGAAGGCCTTTCTTGCTACCACTACGACCTCACACTTAATTTTTTTTTAATGAATGTGGCTACGTAAAGTGTCTAGGGTTATGCTATGTAGTGTGGTGTAATAGGTTATAGATATACCCACAGATATTTAACAAGACTAATAATATTAATAAATGTTAAAATACACTGAACTAACTCACGTGTGTAAAATTTTTTGATAGAATTATATTACATTTATTTTGTTCTGGATCAATTTTTTAGGTTGACCAGAACGTAAAAGGATTTAGAGATTATGAAAGAAATACATGGAATATTATATCATAAGTGCAATAGTGTACATATATATGTACTATACTAGTTAGTTTTATTAAAATGTTCTAGTAGTCATCTACTTGGGAGGATAGTTAATGTTTGTGCTGTTGGGGTGGCCTCATCACACCTGTCTATATTGACTACACAGTGTCCAGAAAATGGTGGGAATTTTTATGGGGATATTAGTAACTACAAAGCGTTGGTGAATGTCCAGCAGACCAGAGGCTCACTCATCTTGTAGTTGTAGCTCTGGTGCTGAAATCAGGTGGTCCCACCTCTCCGTGCTGGCGGGCAATAATGGTGGTCTCTGTCACAAGTACTGCACCGATACACTCGAGTAAAGTCACCAACTGAATAGACACTGCTTTGTTGACAACAGAAACTCACAGCTCTGCAATCAAAGTATGGGCCATGTGTCAAAATCTATTCTCTACCCACGTCTGGACACAACACTGACACAACAACCACATCATACAGACAGGTCAGATCTCTCTGACCAAACAGCACATTTACCATGGTGGTTTTACATCAGATAGATCCTCCCAGACTATAGATTCTGAAAAATATTTATTAGTTTTCTGCCCTAAAAGAGGACAGGTAATATGTTTCATTATTCTCAACACTTGATCTGTCTTGCCTAACCCTTGCTGGAGTTTATGTATATTGTTGGTCCCTAGACCCTGACTAGGGCGGGGGGTCTAGAGCAAATCCCTACTTGTTTGTAAGGCTAGATTTCGATATGGCAGTATCAAATCACTCAAACATGAAACAATATTCAAAATATATATAAGGAAATAATTTCAATCTTACCAGATTATGAATAAATAACACAGAATTGCTAGCAAAACTCAGCTGAGCTGCTGGCTATAGTATGGCGTCCCTAAATTTATTTCACTTTCTTTCATATGGAAATCACCACACTTTAAAATCTGTGTCTATCACTGAACAACTATTGAAGAATGGCCCCAAATTCGCTCTGAGCGCTAATAATATGATTGTCTGTGGCCAATCACTGCCTAGGTTTATTTTAAATTCAAATTTCCTACCCTAAAGTCATTTCAGTCATGCTTCAGTCAAGTATGGATGGTTATCTGTTAGTCTGTCCGTCTCTACTTGTGTTTTTTTACAAAAATGTACTTGATTTTTGAACCAACCTTTCTCTCCCCTCCAAATTTTTGTCGTTAAAAGTTATATTTAGACACAGCTACCACCCCAAAACCCCTCTCTTCCATACTACGTAGATTTGAACACCTGCGTCTCGAGGTCGTGTTTTTTTGTGCAATTAGCGACACTTTTAGATTCAATACAGTCTGTCGATGATGTGACTACACTGTCTTTTGTCATTATCTTCAATATTATCTATCCGTCTGTAAAATTAAGAACATATTAGTTCACTGCTCAGAATGGGCCATCCGGCCAGCTAATTTTTATATTCCTAACATTAATATTAAGAAAAAAAGTACTTTTTAAATTTTGTAATATTCCAAACATCTGCGTTTTAGCCGCTGAATTCAAATCAAGGGCTTGGTATTGCAAAAGCGTCCAATAAATGACTGTGGCGTAACATATCTATGGTCCCTTCTGTCGAGTTGCTTACTTTTTATGTCAACTTGGGAAACGTGACTTTTCTCCGTTTCCCCCCCCAATTGCGTCTCCTTAGCCTTTCCAGTCTCACGCAATCTTTCCAGTCATATTTTTTTTCCTTTTTGATCCGCCGTTCCCCTCCTGTCTAGCAAGTCAATTTTTATGGAGGATGATGACCCGCGGTCTAGGCGATCATGTACTACAGCAGCCTACGCATTATGTTTTTATCCTTACATGTTATCTTTGGAGGTATTTTACCGTTGTATCTCTGTCAATTTCACTACACTGGGTAACGAGAGTTTTTTGGCGTACGGGCTTTCCCGTTAGTATGGTGTGTGGCCTCCTCTTGCATCGATCAGCGACTGGCATCTCCTGGGCATGGATGCGATCAGACGTCTGATGTGGGCCTGTGGGATGGCTGCTCACTCTTCCTGGAGTGCCTGGAACAGATCACAACGATTGGCTGGAGCAACGTCCCGGCGACAAACACGTATATGCAGCTCATCGCACAGGTGCTCAATCGGACTCATGTCTGGAGACAGGGATGACCAGGGAAGGGTGAGAATGTTGTTGGCAGTCACTAACTGCGTGGTCAACCGTGCACAATGGGGTCTGGCGTTGTCCTGTTGAAACACAGACCTTTTGGCAGCCAAAAGTGGAAGGACATGGGGTCGAAGAATTTCACTGACGTATCGTTGCGCATTCAAGCCTCCTTCAATGTGCACCAATTGACTCCTTTCGTTGCAACTGATCATTCCCCCTACCACTGCACCTCCACCACCGTGCGGTGGAGCTTCATCAACGCAATTTTAAGCAAAATGTACATTTCGCCTACGGTAGACCCTACGTCGTCTATCATGACGCTGCAACAAAAAGAAAGATTCGTCACTAAACCAGACACGTCTCCATTGATTGTCAGCTGCCCAGGGACGATGCTGGTTGGCCCAAAGAAGTCGATTTTGGTGATGGTGGCGCGTAAGGACAGGTCCTCGGTGAGGTCGTTGTGCCCAAAGTCCAGCGTCATGCAGTCTATTCCGGACAGTTTGATCAGACACATGACGTCCTGCAGGCAATGACTGGGCAGTTGAGGAAGCTGTTGTAAACCTGTCTCTGAGGTGACGAAGCCGAATAAAGCGAGCCTCCGCGGCTGTTGTCACTCTGGGTCGTCCACTGCGATGCCGGTCTTCAACTGAGCCAGTGGCTTGGAACCGGTGCCAAAGTCGACTGATGGTACTCTGATGCACGTTTAGATGCCTGGCAACCTGACTTTGACTTTCGCCTGCATGCAGTGGGCCAATAGCAATGTTCCTTAAATTTATCGATAGAGACTGTGGTGAAGTGGGATGTTATAAATATTTATAGGGGACTTAGTGTACTGACTGAGATCAGCTGTGAAGGTATCTATATCTAATAAGTGTAGTGTATTATAGATAACCTTACTTGCTGCCACATATATATATATCTCAGTCAGAACTATTCTGGAATAGTGTGATGACTACGTTGTATGTCTAGGGTATGTGTATGATGAAGTGTAAGTCATAACAACAACAGACGGATAAACAAGTTAATTTATTCCACCACACTTGACAACACTGTGACACTCACATACATATAACACTCTAAAGGATAACTTAAAGGAGTCACTGATAACTTTTCAAATAACAATATGTATTCATTGCTGTTATGAATGAATATGTGTCCTGATTCAATTACAAAGGGAACCAGGAATCACAATCAATTTAAATTACAAGTTATATGTACAGAATTTATCAATATGAATATAGTAGTGACATATATTATTAAAAGTATCCTATGTGTGTCAGTTGTGTAGTAGTAATATGAGGTAATACTGGTTTTGTTTTGTTCAAGCTCTGTTGGTATTTGTCATCATGACTTCAATAGTTTGTCTTTAGGGGAACTATTATGGGAGATGTTCTCAGTTCCTGATATTAACACAATTTAATTCCCCTCTTAATGTTATTTTTACAAGGTCATTTTAAGCTGGGGTACATAATTTTTGAGCTCAGCTGGCCACATCAGCTTATCTGGCGTGATGGCGGCAGGAACAGACTCCTCTGCTCGACTCTCCCCTCGGCTCTGGAGACACCTCACTGATAGCTAAATGGACCAAGGAGTATGCTGTCCGACTCTGGATTCAGCAAAGCTCTGACCAGGTGCTGCTCAATACCATCAAGACCACGGTCCCACAATTCATGGAAACAAACACAGATACGTTGATTAGCAATGAATTCTGGCACAAAATACTGGCACAAATTCCCATCTGCTTATGTTCCAGGCTTTTATTTAACACAAATATGAGCTGGCTTCAACGCACTGTTGCTTTATCAAGCTTATTTGCACTAGTGGTCTCGAACTAACGCTCCTAAGTGAGTATATCAGCGAGTCTAGCCAATGGAGCCACGTTTCGACAAGTGTTTGAAAAAAATGTTACCTTTCCACGTCTCCCCTAACAACGATAGATAGTATTTATAGCCCGACCAATCGTGGTTAGTCTTTCATTTGTTGCGCTCCAATCAATTTGGAGTTTACATGGTAGGCTATTTCTGTAACGTAAGGTTTTTTTTTCAAACACGTTATAAAAAAATTTTATGAGCAGAAATGATTTCATGTTGTCAGGCATCCCCACTATTTTATTTTGGTTATAATTTATTAATTCCTGGACTATTTGCGTAACGTTTTACATATTCTTTGTCAGCAAGCCCTAAGGAACCCAAATATCCAAATTTAAAAGAGCTACGTGGCTGCGTTCAAAATATGCAATTTCTTCTACCTCCTGTTTCGAAGATGTGCTGTCTGGGTACTGTAATGTTTTCAAACGTAAACCCATCTATTGTCATCTTTCCTTATAAGCGTTTTTCAGGATTTTAAAACCTAACTCTGGGATGGGTAATGGATTTTATCACTGTTCGTCCGAAAAAGTTAGTGCATGTAGCCTAACACGCGTGATAGTAGTAATTGTGTATCGCGTTACGCTTGTTGGGGGTGGCATTAATAGCGAGACGCGTGTTTAATTTTGCATGCGTTCCTGATTTTATTCGCCCCTCTCTCTTTCTATTTGAGTCCATCTGTTCGTTCGTTTTGGTAACGCAGTATAATTAATGTTAGGATTAATTTAGGTCATTACGCAGTCTGCCTCTCAATGTTTTTCCAAGAAATACAGCACACGTTTCATTGAAGAAAGCGGGTATAATACAGTAAGCTTTTACTATCAACGTGAAAGCGTTACAATTTGCAGACGAAGCAGAAAACAAGGGGGATTTCGAGTACCTTCTTTGTGACAGCACTGTTATTTTACCATTGCTCTTTTCTTTATTAATTTTATTTGTTAGGCTTCATATTTACCTAATAATTTATATATGTGGATTAGAATATTCCACGACACCTCCCCTCTTAAAACAGACATTATATGTCAGTCCTTTATTCTATATACACATAGAGAAATTTATTATTATTTCTGGGGTTTACGGTGATTCTCATCACACGGATGGCGGCTTAAAAAATCCGCTCCCAAATTGGTTTTTCCAGATATATACTCAATGCTAAAATTATATGGAGCCAAAAGTAAAGACCATCGGAGTAACCTGGAGTTCTCATGCCTAGCCTGTGCTAGAAACGATAAAGGTTTGTGGTCTGTTTGCAACTTAAATGCCTTCCCATATAGATAAATATTGAATTTCTTTATCGCCCATATTACTGCAAGACATTCTTTTTCGCTAGTTGAGTAGTTGATTTCAGCTTTATTCAACTTTCTGCTAGCATATGCCACTGGGCTTAATTCCCCATCCAATGCATCTGATTTCTGTAGTAGAGTTGCACCTAACCCAATATTACTTGCATCCGTCCTTACTATGAATTCTTGACTTAAGTCAGGTAATTTCAAAATGGGTTTACTTGTGAGCTTTTCCTTCAATTCTTGGTAAGTCATTTCACATTGTGGTGTCCATGTAATGCGATCTGGATGTCCTTTACGTGTCAATTCAGTTAACGGTGCACATATGGAATTAAAGTTTTTGATATACTTCTGGTAGAAACCACATAATGAGACAAAGGATCTCACGTCCTTCTTGGTTTGTGGTCTCGGGGCTTTCTGTAGTTTCTCTAAATTCTTTGGGTCAGGGGTCATGTTTCCCTGATAAACTGTGTGTCCCAAAAATTCCAATTCTTTACATCCAACGCAACATTTGGTGGGTCGGGCTGTTAAATTTGCCTCCCTAAGTCGATTAAACAGCATGTTCAGAGAGTCAATGTGTTCCTCAAATGTTTCTGTGGCTATCAGGATATCATCCATGAAAATTTGTTATACATGGATTATTCAGAGGGTCCAATAATTTTCTCATCATTCTAGAGAAGACACTAGGCGCATTCTTCAATCCAAATGGCAATCTATTAAACTCATAGTGTCCTTCTGAGGTACTAAAAGCTAGGTATGGTCTAACCTCAGGCTTTACTGGAATCTGATAGTATCCTTTACTCAAATCCACTTTTGAGAAATATTTAGCTTTATTTAGTCTGGCAAACAGCTGAGTTGTATCCGGCAATGGATCCACCTGTCCTTCTGTAATAGCATTCAGTCTCCTGTAATCTATACAGAGTCTATGTTCTCCAGAGGGCTTCCTTAAGAGTACCACACCGGAACTATATGAGGATTCACTGTGCGAAATAATTCCTTCCTTCAACAGATAGTCTATCTCTTCCTTCAAAGCTTTCTCCTTAGCAAACGGAATCGAATATGGTTTCATACAGACAGGTGTGGGGTCTATCAGTTTCATATCATATTCCAATAGGTTTGTATGCCCTGGTCGGTCTGTTAACACCTCTGCATGATTATTTAGAACCTGTTGCACTCTCTCTTTCTGAGTTTTCGTTAAATGTGTACTGATTTTTACCTGTGCTGCTGTCTCACAGGGGTGTAATGGATATTCAAATGATGAAAGTGGTTCCTTTTTCATCTCCATGGCGATGGACAAGGTCAACAAGTGTGTCTCTTCCTGATGTTCTCTTTCCAAATATTTCTTCAGGAGATTCACATGATAGATTTTTTTTTTCCCTTCTTATCTATCTTATAATTTGTTCTAGATACCTTCTCTAAAACTGTATATGGACCCTGCCATCCAATTTGTAACTTATTCTGACTCCCAGGCAAAAGAAGCAGTACTTTCTCTCCCACAGCCAAATTTCTGTCTTTCGCCTTCCTGTTATAATAGGCAGCATGTTTCTTCCTGGCTTGTTTCAAATTTTCATTGGCAAGTTTCCAGCCAGTTTTAACCGAGTGGTCAGCTCATTCACATATTGGTATGAAGATGTAATGTTTTCCTCTGCCTTTTCATCAGTCCACGTTCTTAACAAAGCTACATATGGACCTTTAATTGTGTGGACCTATTTGTCCATGCACCGGTATGGTCTCTTCCACTCGAAGCTTTATAGTGATGATTTTTCCTCCCAGAATTATCATTCATAAAACGACCGCTACCAATTTTTCTTTTGGGGCTTTCTCCCCACTTAAAATTCTTGATGAGAGATTTCCTCTCTACATCTTCTTCCTCCAGTTTGTTTAAGTCCGATTGAGGGATTTTCGGCTTATCCTGGGGTAAGACATCTTTTTGCACTCTCCGCATAGTGGCCATTGTAAAACAGTTAAGTGAAGCTTGTCCGTGAAAAGGGGCTTGCCATTCCATTTGGTCCACTTTATCAAATCTATTTTTCTTTTTATTATCAGGCCTAATTTTGCCCCGTGGCGTGTCCAGGTCCTGATCCATGTTCCCACTTGTGGGTGTTCCCTCATGTGCTATGCTACACCTTTCTACAAAATTCTCAATGTCCCATCTTGCTTTGGGCCAATAATAATTGTGAGCCACCTTTTGAATGATGGTACCTATCTTCTCATGGTCCCCATCTGGTTTCACATGTAGGCTCCTTATTAAGTCTGCCCTATATCTTTTTGGAAGAACCAGCTGTCCGTGACCTTTGGATCTAGCTCCAGTCTTCCTATACATCAACTTGTTTTTTTCATGTAAAAATCTCCCTTGCCTGGAGTTGTATGACAAGTTGACAATTTTCTGAAACAAGGCTTGAGTGTTTTATCCCCAGCCTGTGCCTTCCTCATCTCTTCTGGAGTGGTATCCAACATAATATCCTCCTCCTGTCTTGAGGTCGACCTGACCTGAAGGGTTGCCATATACACAGGTTTCCTTCTGCAACGGTCAGTGTCATGATTGTCCATCTGACAATTTTTACACCACCTTTTTCCTTGGTTGAAAGATTTTCTTTCATCATATTTCCTTTCATCGAATTGTGGGAATTTATTTTTATTTTCATACCGTGGCCTATCAAATTGGTGCTTACCTTTATTTTGATCCTTAGGATCAAATTTATTAAAGTTCTGTGGTGCCCTAAAGTTGTCCACCTGTTTCTTTTTATTACCTGTTACCTCTGCTTGAGCTGCTTGATACCTTTCAGCAACATTTAGCAACTCACCCAGCCTCTCTGCACCTTGTTCCATGAGAAACTTTCTCAGGTCTGGAGCCATGGACTCTCTTAATTGCTCTATAAGGACCATTTCCTTAAGATCTTGGGTTTTCCCCAGAGAAGTCCATTTCTCCAAGTATGTCTCTATTCGTGCAGAGAACTGGTGATAGGTTTCACCTGACAGTAGTTTAGCATTCCTAAATTTTTTCCTATAAAATTCTGCATTCTTTTCATACCTTAACAAAAGAGCCTGCTTTAGCATGTCATAATTTTCCTGATCACCTCTGCTCATTTTTGCAAAAACTTCATAAGCTGCCCCACGAAGTCCCTGAGATAACTTTAAGCTCCACCTTTCTCTCTCTAACCCATACGTGGTAGCTAATAGTTCATACCTATTTAGGTAGCTCTCTATATCATCGTCTTTCTCAACAAAATGATCTAAATGAAAATTCATAGCTGAGGTTGAGGCTCCTTGGCTAGCAGTGGCATCAGAGGCAAAGGGACTGGCACCATTTTCAGGAGCATGGCCCTGAAACTCAAACTCCCTTATTCGTAACTCATGTTCCCTTTGTAATCTCTTCTCCTCCTTTTCTGCTTCCCTTTCTGCAGCTAATCTCTTGTCTTCCCTTTCTGCAGCTAATTTCTTCTCTTCCCTTTCTGCAGCCTGTCTTCTTTCCTCGGCTTCCAATGCTTTAGCCTCTTTGTCAGCCTCAATCTGCAACCTCTTAGTCTCAGCCTCAGCTTGCAACCTCTTAGTCTCAGCCTCAGCTTGCAACCTCTTAGTCTCAGCCTCTAACTTTCTTTCGGCCTCTTTTTCTAATCTTCTTTCTTCGCGTTCAATAAATTTGTCACATTCCGTAGTGACATAGGCAACCATAACTTGCCCATCTAATCCTAACTCTTTTGCAGTCTGTACAGCAGCAGATCGAAACTTGGCCAGGTCCGCCATTGTCTATCAGGTAAATTTCTACAATGTCTAACCAACAATTTAATCTCTAAATATATCTAATGGACAACACAGGCACCGTGAGCTCAACCTTATTTAATTCCACCCAAGGATACCTTTTAATTCTTATATTCCCTGAAGTGAATTACCCCCAATATTTTTAATAGGGAAAGATTCAAAATCCCAAGAGCGAGACCCCAATATATGTGGTGAAGTGGGATGTTATAAATATTTATAGGGGACTTAGTGTACTGACTGAGATCAGCTGTGAAGGTATCTATATCTAATAAGTGTAGTGTATTATAGATAACCTTACTTGCTGCCACATATATATATATCTCAGTCAGAATTATTCTGGAATAGTGTGATGACTACGTTGTATGTCTAGGGTATGTGTATGATGAAGTGTAAGTCATAACAACAACAGACAGATAAACAATTTAATTTATTCCACCACACTTGACAACACTGTGACACTCACATACATATAACACTCTAAAGGATAACTTAAAGGAGTCACTGATAACTTTTCAAATAACAATATGTATTCATTGCTGTTATGAATGAATATGTGTCCTGATTCAATTACAAAGGGAACCAGGAATCACAATCAATTTAAATTACAAGTTATATGTACAGAATTTATCAATATGAATATAGTAGTGACATATATTATTAAAAGTATCCTATGTGTGTCAGTTGTGTAGTAGTAATATGAGGTAATACTGGTTTTGTTTTGTTCAAGCTCTGTTGGTATTTGTCATCATGACTTCAATAGTTTGTCTTTAGGGGAACTATTATGGAGATGTTCTCAGTTCCTGATATTAACACAATTTAATTCCCCTCTTAATGTTATTTTTACAAGGTCATTTTAAGCTGGGGTACATAATTTTGAGCTCAGCTGGCCACATCAGCTTATCTGGCGTGATGGCGGCAGGAACAGACTCCTCTGCTCGACTCTCCCCTCGGCTCTGGAGACACCTCACTGATAGCTAAATGGACCAAGGAGTATGCTGTCCGACTCTGGATTCAGCAAAGCTCTGACCAGGTGCTGCTCAATACCATCAAGACCACGGTCCCACAATTCATGGAAACAAACACAGATACGTTGATTAGCAATGAATTCTGGCACAAAATACTGGCACAAATTCCCATCTGCTTATGTTCCAGGCTTTTATTTAACACAAATATGAGCTGGCTTCAACGCACTGTTGCTTTATCAAGCTTATTTGCACTAGTGGTCTCGAACTAACGCTCCTAAGTGAGTATATCAGCGAGTCTAGCCAATGGAGCCACGTTTCGACAAGTGTTTGAAAAAATGTTACCTTTCCACGTCTCCCCTAACAACGATAGATAGTATTTATAGCCCGACCAATCGTGGTTAGTCTTTCATTTGTTGCGCTCCAATCAATTTGGAGTTTACATGGTAGGCTATTTCTGTAACGTAAGGTTTTTTTCAAACACGTTATAAAAAAATTTTATGAGCAGAAATGATTTCATGTTGTCAGGCATCCCCACTATTTTATTTTGGTTATAATTTATTAATTCCTGGACTATTTGCGTAACGTTTTACATATTCTTTGTCAGCAAGCCCTAAGGAACCCAAATATCCAAATTTAAAAGAGCTACGTGGCTGCGTTCAAAATATGCAATTTCTTCTACCTCCGGTTTCGAAGATGTGCTGTCTGGGTACTGTAATGTTTTCAAACGTAAACCCATCTATTGTCATCTTTCCTTATAAGCGTTTTTCAGGATTTTAAAACCTAACTCTGGGATGGGTAATGGATTTTATCACTGTTCGTCCGAAAAAGTTAGTGCATGTAGCCTAACACGCGTGATAGTAGTAATTGTGTATCGCGTTACGCTTGTTGGGGGGTGGCATTAATAGCGAGACGCGTGTTTAATTTTGCATGCGTTCCTGATTTTATTCGCCCCTCTCTCTTTCTATTTGAGTCCATCTGTTCGTTCGTTTTGGTAACGCAGTATAATTAATGTTAGGATTAATTTAGGTCATTACGCAGTCTGCCTCTCAATGTTTTTCCAAGAAATACAGCACACGTTTCATTGAAGAAAGCGGGTATAATACAGTAAGCTTTTACTATCAACGTGAAAGCGTTACAATTTGCAGACGAAGCAGAAAACAAGGGGGATTTCGAGTACCTTCTTTGTGACAGCACTGTTATTTTACCATTGCTCTTTTCTTTATTAATTTTATTTGTTAGGCTTCATATTTACCTAATAATTTATATATGTGGATTAGAATATTCCACGACAGAGACGCCATAAATGTCTGCTTGAAAATGAACTGAATTTTTTTTGGGTAGCGTTATCCTTTTATAGGGTTTCAGTCGCGTAGTCAGTGAATAGCGTTCACCCCAAATTTTGTTGCTTTCACGTGCGCGCAACATGAGCTGTGGTCAAAAATTGCATCATAAACACTATTGACCACTGCGTTGTAATGATTACAAAAACGAACGCAATTCAGGTCAACACGTGCATTTGACACTGTAAAGAACATTTGAGGCTGGTTTTTATATACCCTAGCACCAAATTTTACTTACAAACTCATAAAAACGCGCCCTCGGATAGCTATGCGTTTCTTTTTTTGAACAGTATAATTAGGACATGCTGATCACGAATATGAACTTAAAAATCGCGAATTAGCTCTAGTTTTCAAGATCCGAGGGGGGAGGGGGGGAGAGAATGGTTCAGTAGGCTGGTGGATTCACCTTCCCGACGCGAATGACCCAGTCCTTCTTTTTCGATAGCCCTGGCGCGTGATTCCCCACGAGACGGATAGCATCGAGCGCCAATCGGATGACGCAATCTGTAGCAGTCATTGCAACCACATTTCCTCCTTGTCAATATTTGTGTTGTGGATTCTGTGAGTGCAGACGTGTCGTTCAAGATGCCTCGTGAATGTGTGAACAGTGCGGATATTTTTTGCTATATTTTTTCTGACAAATAACTTTGCTATCACAAAGGCGATCCATTACACTGATGATAAAGAAAGCTTACAGTATTTATTTTGGTTGTGAGATCGGTGACCAGGGCCGGTATTGGGCCCCACACATATGTTGTCAATCATGTGCAACGAATCTGCGCTGCTGTTTGAACCGAAAAGGACGATCGATGCGTTTTGCAGTTCCAATGGTGTGGTGGAAACCGACAAACCATCTTAATGATTGTTACTTTTGCATGACTCCTCCAACTGGACATGGTATTTCTAAGAAGAAAAAGTGGCCTGTGACCTATCCGAATATTCCCTCTGCTTTGCGGCCAATGCCTCACGGGGAAGGACTTCCTGTTCCGGACCCACCAGAATCTTTTACTCTGGATGATGAAGAAAATAATAAGGCCAGTGGACATCCGTCACCTGTGAAAGCATCTACATCAAGAGATCCTGATTTCTTGCCTATTGAAGAGTCTGCACAGACACATACAATTACCCAGAGTGAATTGAATGATCTAGTGAGAGATCTGGAATTGCCAAAAAAATAAAGCAGAGCTGTTGGGGTCCCGACTGCAGCAATGGAATCTTATGGAAGAGAATGTGCATGTGTCTTGTGTTTCGTGCTCGGAAAAAGATCTGCTTCCATATTTCAAAATGACAGATAACCTCATTGCTTGCGTTGATATAGTGGGTCTGATGGCAGCATTGCACATCAACTACAAAGACGACGATTGGAGGCTGTTCATTGATTCGTCCAAGTTGAGCATAAAAGCTGTGCTGCTTCATAATGGTAACGTTTTACCATCTGTTCTATTCGGGTATGCAGTCCACATGAAAGAAACGTACAACAACATGAAACAACTGTTACACACCATCAACTATGACAAGTATAAGTGGCAGATTTGTGGTGACCTGAAGGTCATTGCCATCTTGATGGGGCTACAGCAGGGTTACACAAAGTTTTGCTGTGTCCTCTGTCTGTGGGACAGCCGTGCCAGGACATCCCACTACAAGAAAAAAGATTGGCCCCAACGACAATCACTTGAACCGAGTAAAAAGAATGTACTTAACGAACAACTTGTAGAATCCCACAAGATCTTGCTCCCTCCTCTCCACATCAAACTTGGACTAATGAAGAAATTTGTAAAGGCCATGGATCGAAATGGGGCAGGATTTTTATACCTTCGTGATAAATTTCCAAGACTTAGTGAGGCCAAAATCAAGGAAGGTGTATTTGTGTACAGATAAGTCAGCTCTTCCGAGATCAGCATTTTGATGATATCCTCACAGGTGATGAAAAGTTAGCTTGGAATGCTGTCCAGCAAGTGGCCACAAACTTTCTAGGAAACAATAAGGCTGACAATTACCAGGAGCTTGTAGAAACAAAATATTTCGTTTTAATTTTCCACAATTTCCATGCAGTAGTGGCTGCATGCTCCGTAAGGGTGGCGAAGTGATGATGATGATACTCACGCACGCAATTTTAGTTTCGGTAAAGGTGTTAACTAAACACAAAAAATGAAAAGTAAGGTCTACAAAATTTCAAAATAGCAAACGACCGTTATTGGCCCTTTAAAAAAATAAAATAAAATAATAATAAAAACCACTGTTGACATCACTCCGAACAATAACTGGTACACACATCCGCTGAACCGGCCTCTTTGCTCAAAACTGTCTTGTCGCCGGTGCATTACGCTTGAAAAAATTTTTAAGAAATTAAGAGACATCTAGAAAAGATCAGAGAAGCGAAGATATGCGGGGAACATCCGCTGGGCGAAAATAAATTCATATTTTTCCAGTAACTTTAAATATTAACCGATCCAAGACAACGAAAAAAAAAAAGTGTTATGGCAGCCCATGTAGATCATATTGATAACTGTCGGACCGAAATTCCCGTATTACTGCGCTTTCATTTAATAACTTTAAAAAAAAAAACCAAAAAAAAACAACTAGTTCACTTCTCGTGCAACCCCTGACAGTTCCGCTATACCAGGGGTTCTTAATCTTTCTTGTGCCATGGACTGCTTTCATTGTCAGGTGAAGGCTGCGGACCCTTCTTAGACAAACAATTTACTTCTTCGTTCCCTCTCAGACGTCGACTTGAATATGTTCAAAGAAAGCAGTGATCAGTCTGAGGCTGTTAGTATCTCGAAAAATTGTAAATTGATGCACAATTTAAATTGTTGCATAAAATAATACATTTTATTACAAAGAAAAGTGTGAATTAATTTATTTTTAATCTATAAAAATAATATATTTCTTTAAATGCAAAAAACCTTTGATAATTTTCCAAGGAAACATTTTGGTGAAAATAAAATTAACATTTTTATATTATGAACATGGATCCCTTAGAATCCATTCACAGACCACCAAGGGTCTCTGGACCACAGGATAAACCCTGTGCTAAATAAACTCTGGCTGTGAAACGCTGACCTACAACGTATGGATATTTTAAATGTCAAGAAAGAGTTGTTTGAAAACTGCTTCAAAGACTATACTGAATGTTATAAATTTTAAGCTTCTATCATTACAACCAGAAGATCCTCTGCATAAAAATATGCAACGGTCGAAGACAAAGAGACGAGCACCAAATCAGTAGTTGACAAACTTCCTTATTTCTGTGGGCCATACTTGGAGGTTCAGGCGACAGTGGTAAATAACAGTCATATAACGTAAATGAACTTCAGTATCGGGAAAGAGTCCAAGAGTTCATTGTGCTGTATACAAAACAACACCGTAAATTTACAACGTATTAATAACAGGTTGGACAATTAGTAACGGACAAATTAAAAACGATATGTGTGATGCCATTATGCCACAAGCACACCCGCACTACTCACGCATCCGATTATCAGTACGGAGACGAAACGACAATGGATAAATACAAACTGTCCTCGACTTCACGACGGGGTCCGTTCCGACGACACTTTCGTAAGTCGAAAATCACTATACTGTAAACTGTTTGAACCTTTAGGGTATGTTAACATTTAACATGCATGAATGCTAAAATGCACAGAGCTATTTTGTTACATATGTTAAACTAATTTTACTCCTTTTTTATAGTGAAACAATACAATGTACAAATTAAAATATAAAATTACTGTACTGTACTGTAATAAATAATAAATATATACTAAACTATATGACAGGAATAATGGTCGTGAGTCGCATACGTCGTAAGTCGAGGAAAATCTGTAATATATTGTCACGAATTCTTTGCTATAAGCATCATACATGGTCGCTGTCCAAGGCATAGGAGAGGAAAATCACAGCGATGGTGAAGGTCTGATGATGTTCTTATAATACAAATAGCTTATAACAAATGAAAGTCAATTAAATATCTAACAAAACACAACAGGCCTTTACACCCCTCCCCTTGTTTAATAGTTTTGTTTGGTGTATTTATTCTTTGTTTGTTTTTTGTTTTTAATCTCTCTTTTTTGTTTAGTTTTTTTTGGGGTAATTTTCATTTGCTCTATTTACAATTACTGGACAGGAGATGTGATGCCACTTTCACGTATCGGCAATTACTCATATTATTTGGAATTTAAATCTACACATCCTAATTATAACCCATCAGAGGTTGAACGGGATATTTCCCCTCATCAATTATAAATATAAATTACCGTGTGAGATCAAAATGCTTGAGAAGAACCGTTGATGTTGCCATGGGAGACAGAATGAGAAATGGTGACATCAGAAAGATAGTAGGAACACCATCCAGTATCGAATATACAGAGAAACATAGCATTACCATAAATGGTTTGGCCTTCTTACGAGAACGTAAGGTCAAGGTAGTCCCATAGCAGATACTGTCGCAGGGAAGTGAAGTGTTAGAGACTTCACTATACTAAGTCCAGCATCAAGAGGTGGGGTGACCAGTTGCCTTCCTCGCTGCCTTTTCCTTCCAAAACTCAAAGTTAGGTACCCATTTATAGTTGGGTAGACTTGAACTGAACCCGGTGCCTTTGCCGCGAAGAGACCAGCGCTCTAACCACTCTGTCAATCGGACGCTAATCGAATATATAAAAACAAAATTACCGCAAATAGTTTGACCTGACAAGAACGTAGCCCGATCAATTACTTCTACGCGCCTACAACAGTAGAAGAGCTGGTTCTGAGCAAGGAAAAAAATGACCAAGAGGCAGATGGGTACACAGTAACACAGAAGTCCTTCAACCACGCGACACACTTTGCTCACGAACGCAAAGTTCAGTTCTACTAGGCCCTTTACGGCAACAATGGACCCAGACAGTAAAAGTAGACCAATTCGTGCCTGTGTCCCATTGCCTTCTTCATCTGTGTATACGTCTCTATGTCTCCTGCCATGTGGATTCCAGAACATTCCAGGCAACGAGAAGGCAGGCAAATTTGTTGAGGAAGGAGGAGCGCTGCAACAAAACGATAGAGAGACAACATATGAAATGGCTCAGCTATACTATGGATCCCTGAAGGAGGGCGAAAGGGGGGGCCGACCACAAACAACTTGGTGGAAAATTGTGGAGGCCGAGATGCAAAGAGTGAACCAGAGCTGGGGCGCTGCATGAGGGATGGCCGCCGACTGAGCAAAGTGGAAGAAGTTTGTTGCTGCCTTACAAGACGCCACTAAGCGTGATGGCCACTGACTACTTTGACAATTGGTGGCTAAGGATCAAAGAAGAAGAATGAAATGACCAAAAACAACTAAAAAAGCTACACACAAGTCCAAATGGGAAAGAGAACACCCAGGCCATATAAAAAATCATGCCTATCATCAATTATCTAGGCGTGACCAGGTTATCATTTTCCAGCTACGCACTGGACATAACCGACTGAGGTACCATCTAAACTACAAGTACAGGATGACGTACAATCTATACCACAAGTACAGGATGACCTGTGGCATCAGCCCCATGACATCAGCCGAACATCTGCTGCAGTCCTGCCCAACATACAGCAATATACGGATTAGCATATGGCAACAACCTACTTCTCACCACGAAAAACTGTTTGGACATGTCGGGAACCTTGAGCTGACTACTGCCTTTATTGAGTCATTAATGTGGAAGTCTGCGGGCAAACGAGAAAGAAGAAGAGGAAGATTCTAGAACAAGGAATGCTTTACAATACTATCAAGTGGTGTCCTCAATGTGTATCCAACACCAATGTCTATACCCTCACCTCTTGTTCCACTGACATTGGTTGCACACCTGCCAACAACAACAACTTCAGTAATCCTGAAGCTTTAAATTATTGCCGTCGTAATGTCACAGAAGCATCAGAAACGTGTCAAAAATAAGAAAACGTCTACGTCTAAAAAGCCACATGTTGTTTAGCTTATATTCATAACTACATATGGAAAAACATAACGTCTGCTGCAGTACGATATGATGTCTAGTTGGCCTATGTATTTATGCATTCAGTACTTTTTAAAATAACAAATCATGATCTTTCAACTATGACCTATAAACTAGTGCACGCAAAGATGTGCCGGGGAAATAAAATGTGACCACCATTGATAATCAGTTAGCTGTACTCTACAACAGTGCTTCCCAACCTTTTTACATCTAAGGACCACTTTTCCAACTACTATATAAGCTGCGGACCACCAGCGTATGTGTAATAACGCAATGCCATAAACACTGTTTTTATTCAATAGATGAATAGGCCTATCTATAGTCAATAAAACAAGTTAATTATTTGCCAGATGACTAGGAAACTGTAAGGTAATAGTAATGAAAAATAAATTATACCTACAATTTATTGGTTACATACATACTGGTTACGTACATTTTGGTTAAATACTATATATTCATACAATTCAATGGTTAAAATTACAAAATATGCAATGGGAGCCTTGTGCTTCCATTTCGTTCACTAGATTTTCAATATTAAGCTTCATAGAAGTTAAAGAGTCTCAAAGCTGGTTCTACTTGCATATGGTTTCTGTGTTTTGTTTTTATAGTGCTAAAAACATAGGGAGGATCAGAGCAAAATCAAAGCAGTTAATACCAAATCGATAACGCAGCCGTGGACCACCTGATAATGCAGTTAGGAACCACTGCTCTAGAACAAGCTTGATGCAGCATGGTAGTTAGCCATAACGCATATTTGTTGTATTAGAGGTCGTATCTTATTTCCACTACATATACTGTATTACTATTCTAACTAAACAAATGGGAACGAAATCTTTATTTCATCAGGGTAAAGAAATAGGCATTACTGCCTCTTTTACATTTCTGCCATGCAATGACGCAATTAAACAATTTCACACATTTTTAACTGCGACAGCAAATAGTCATTTTTAACACTGCATTCACTAATATAACACATACTCGAGCGCGCATACACACAGAGGGAGAGACACAGAGGGAGAGAAATATGAAGCAAAGAGAAGGAGCATTGAAGCTCCGTAATTACGTATTTAATGCTACATTAAAGCTATAAAATTTAATAATAAATACTGATGTAAACATTGTGTTAACTGGTGTCAACAGAGCATTGCCTATTAGGTGCATTTTCAAACTTTCATGACTTTGAAATGCGAATGTAGATTTCTTTAGAATGTAATGCAGTTTTTTTTTTTTTTTCAGTTTTGACAGATCTGGATAAAGCATTCCACGATAAAGCGTCTGCGTAACTAAAGCAATTACGAAAGAGGTCAGAAAGATCAAAGATCTGAAAGTAGGTTACAACGTATAAAAAATGAGCAGAATGTATAGTGAATTAATGTTTGCAAGTATGAGTGTTCCCTACCGTGAACAATTTGCTGCACAAACAGGCTGTCATGGAAAAGGAGGATGCGCTGACTGGAAGACGATCCAGCACAACTGAGCGCTGGAAATGTTGTCTTTCAAGCACACAAGACATACACGCTCCTTTTTTGTATGGACTTTAAACTTTTCAGAACCGAAAAGTTACAGCGACTCCAGATATTTGAGCAAGGTGACTTTGAATACGCGCATAATAGAATGTAAGTGTAGAGTTCTGACATACAAACTTTTTTTTATATATATACTCATGGAACAAAGTAAGTGTGCAACACTTTATAGGGCACTGTGCGTGATTTCATGGACGAAATGAAATAAAAGTTGGCACACAATGTGGTTGAATATTGAATAAAAGACCAAGTGATCACTTTGATTTTAGTGAAAGTGTCATGAAAAAAAGATAAAAACTAGTCAGTGTGGCATCCCCACGAAAAAATGAAATCTTGATTTCAGTACCGTGTATGTCCACCTTGAGCTGTTATCACTGCTTGACAGCGCCTTCTCATCGAGCCAATGACACGTTGGATCTGTTGTTCGGGGATGTTATTCCATTCTTCTTGCAACGCTTGTGCTAACTGGTGGTGGTTTTCAGGAGGATTTTGTCTTCTTCGCAGCCTACGCTCCAGTTCGTCCCACAGGTGCTCGATGGGAGAAAGGTCCGGGGAAACAGGTCTTAAACCTGGAATGTTCCTGGCAGTCCATGTTGCCTGAATAAACCTGTTACGCAAGTGCATAAGGCGTATGTAACGGTCTTGTGCAGGGGTGGTAACTCGTGGTCGGCCACTTCTATGGCGATCAGCAGTGGATCCAGTTTGGTGGAAACGAGCTTGAATGCGTGATATAGTGTTCCTGTGAACATTGAAATGTTGTGATACACTGATACAGCTAATATAGTCGCTCCAACAGCTAACATCCCTATAGCTATTGCTCGCTGTTGTTGGTTCAGTCTTGGCATTGTCAAAAAAGATGTTTCTGTTGGACTCTTGGTACTCTCTGTTTCAACGATTACGTTTTCACATGCTTGTGATTAGAGCTACACACTTACCTTCCTTTTATCTGTGATAAATTCTCCCCTACGGCACTTTTCACGTGATTTATCTTGCACCGTGATTATCTCCCAATGAATAGTGCGATCCAATTGTAATTGCACGGATAAGTGAACAACACTCACACAGAAATGTGTGCCAACTTGCATTTGAGTTCACCCAAGAACACACGCACAGTGCCCTGTTGAGTGCTGCACACTTACTTTTTTCCATGAGTATAGTTTAAACAGGTTTTTTTTTGCATCTTATTGGCTGTAAAGGAGACATGTGATCTCTAGCTTCGAGACTGTCTATGAGCACATCTACCTGGCTGTGCTCTGCAACTTGTTCATTATGCTCTCAATATAAGACTGCTTCGAAACAATCCTATTTTTTAAAATTACGGGCATAATAGAATTAATGAGAGTTCTGTCACAAACATTTTTTGACATTCGAAACAACTTAAGAGCCACCTTGTTGGCTGTGAAGTAGACATGTGACCCCAAGCTTCGAGACTGTCTATGAGCACGCTTAACGGCTGTGCTCTGTAACCAGCTCAATATGCATTCAATATATTATTGCTTTAAAGCGAACCTTTTTTAAAAAGTACATATTATTGCCTACTTGTAACTTGTTCTGCCCACCTTGCCATGAAGCTAAGTGGGGAGCTGAACTTTTCGTTCTTGAGACAAGTGCGTCGCACTGGTTGACGTAAGCCCGTGTGTGTGCTAGGACAGAGGTTTTCAAACTGTGCGTCGCGGCTCCCAGGGGCGTCGCGGCCCTCGGCTAAGGGCGTCGCGGTGGCTTGGGAATTTTGTGCCCAGATTTGAAGAACTGATGATGAAGAAGCAAGCTCATCTTTCTCATTGACTTTGTGACTAGTAAAAGGTGTCATAAAACTGTAAGTTGATTAAATTAATTTAATTTTTCATTTACAAAATAAATACAGTCTTATTTATTCTGTGTCCGAAACTTAACTTATTTACCCCCCACAATTGGTATCAGATGTAAAATATGCACATTCAGAAGTCATTAATATCTTTTTGGGTACAATTGCTTATATATAATATATAGTATAGAGAGGAGCCGCGGTGATTTATGCACAGGTCAAGGGAGCCGCGGAACAAAAAAGTTTGAAAACCTCTGCTGCTAGGATATCAGTAATATTGTCTATCCCATCTGCCTCTTGATGTTCCCCGCGCTCTAAGACCAGACCTTCTCCTGTTGCAATGCTTTGTGGTAACTGATCGGGCTCAATTCTCATGAGATAGCTAAACCCCTTTATTTTCTGTCCTTTAATATATTTGATGCTGGATGTAGTTTTCTACCATTTTTCCTCATATCATGTCTCATTCTGTCTCTCCTGGTAATATTAATGGCTCTACGTAAATGGGAGGGGGCGGGAGCTACAGCGTATTTTAAGTCAAAACAGCATAAAAATGAAAATTGGGTTTGGTTTGGTTTGAAGGACTATCTTCATTGCACACCGACAACTCCATCAGAGCTCCGATCTCCTCCCTTAAATCACACAAGGAGGATCTCAGCACAGCGCACGAACTCCATAGCACCGGCGAGAATCCCAATGTGTGTATATAGAAATCACACATTCTATAAATATTTTTGTGATGGGTAGGTTTCTAATTTTTAAATTTTGCCAGGGCAGCGGCCTTATGGCCTACTCTTTACGATTTCCATCGTGCGCAACTTGCACACGGGACCTCTATGTTTTCACCCTTATCCGAGAAGGCTAGGCATCCGATCTCACTACCCAGGAGACTGGGTTGGGGGAGAATGACATCATTAGGACCACTGGTTCTGAAAAAATTTCCATAAAATAATATTCCCTCTACTTGGGAATTGAACCCGCTACCTTTACAATTCGAATGAGACGCCATATTTCTTAGCCACTCTTAGCAGTAAATGTGTAGATCTGAAGCACAGATATTTTCTCTTGTTTTATTACACAGGTGAGTGTGGGCGATATCTCTTTTTCCCCACTTATCATTCGAAAAAGTGAGTTATAAAGAATGATTTCCCAATTCCCAAATAAACATGTGAATGTCAAGCAGACATATTTTCACTAATCCTATTAAACCACTGAGTGAAAATCGATGTTTGCACATATTCTATTACACGGGCGTGTAAAATTTAAATATGGTATTTCAACTATTCCTATTAAACATGAAGTGCAAAGAGATGTTTTTCATTAACCGGATTACACCCTTACTTAGTCGTTCCCCTTCTACCGTGAGGTGTAGAAGTTTGGAAGAGAGAGCGCCAGACTATCCTATCGGCTGTCTTCCTCCTGGCCTGATTCCATTCTAGTCCTCGGTCCTTCAAAGATTGTCAAATGTTGTCCTCCCAGTGGACTCTGGGTCGTCCTGGGGGTCTGGATCCCTGACTCTTTGTTCCCCATGCTTGTCGTGGTAGCCGATCTTCTCCCATTCTGCAGACATGGCCAAACTATCTTAGTTGGGACTGTTTTACTTGGGTCTGCAGGGGGTGACATTTTAGGCCTTGACGTATTGTCTGGTTGCGGACCATGTCTCTTCTTGTTACTTCAACCACCTTCCTCAGATACCTCATTTCTGAGGTTTGGATCTGACTTTTGTGAGCTGTAGTCATTGCCCATGACTCGCATCCATATGTGAAGACTGGGACATTGGTGGAGCGTCTTCGTTTTCTTACAAACCTCTCTCTTGCTGAGGAAACCTCGATTTATGGCCTGAAAAAGTCTCCCAGCTGCTGCTTTTCGAGTGGCCAACTCTTCTTTGATGCCTCCCTTTCGGTCTATAATGGCTCCGAGGTATTTAAAGTGGTCGACCTGCTCCAGCTGATGTCTTCTTTCTTCTCGTGATATCACCATGGATTTTGTTTTAGAACTGCTTATGACCATCCCTCTCTTCTCCAGCTCTTCCTTCCAGACTTGCAGGTTGGATTGGAGATGTGCCTCTGATTTAGCAATCAGGGCAACATCATCAGCAAATGCCAGCTCTGAAATACAGACCTGACTCATCTTCCAGTACTCTACTGAATACTTTCTTGTTCTCTCCTTACATGCCTTGATGACATCGTCCATGAGGAGTATGAAAAGATAAGGTGACAGGATATCACCTTGTCTTACACCAGTGGTGGTCCTGAACTCTTCTTACTTATGGTTTGCTGTCCTCACATAATTTCTGCAAGACTTGTAGAAGCTCTGTATAGCATGAATCAGAGGTGCTGGAATGTTCTTCCTTGCCAAACAGTACCAAAGTTTGCTCCAGGGGACCCTGTCAAACGCCTTTTCCAGATCTATGAAACAAAGATGGATCTCACTCTTATACTCAAGGGCTTTTTCACTCAGCTGTCTGAGTGTGAAGATTAGGTCTTGAGTACTTCGGTTTGCTCGGAATCCGCACTGGACCTCATCCAATTGTGGCTCAGCTAGGCGTCGGAGTCTCTGCTCTAGGATTCTAGAGTAGATTTTACCAGGGACACTGAGAAGGGATATTATTCTATGGTTTCCACACTGTCGATTGTCACCCTTTTTGAAAATTGGTGTTATGATGGCAATCTCCCAATCCTTTGGTATGGTCTTGTTGCACCACGCTGCCTGTATGACCCTTAAGAGTAATAGGTCGCCTGATGCTCCCATGTACTTAACCATTTCTGGTGTTATACCATCATGCACTGCTGCTTTGCTGTAGAAAAATCTGCGAGAATAAAAGCTCAATTCAGTAAGATTTAGGCATAAAACGATAATAAATACATTGGCCCGCATGTGTCTGACGGTTGGCATCTTCGACGCCAGCAGCGCTGCTTTTTGCACAGTGCTAAGCCTATAGAACGATTTCACGGTAACAGTCTGACACGCTTTTAGTTTCGTTTTCGAGAAACACTACTAATATTTAACATTTGCCCGATCTGCTGCATACACTTTGTAGTCTAGCCTTATAATTAACGATTGGCGGAAGCGTGAAGCAAAATAACTATCTGAATTAACGCTTTCTGTCAACTTTAACGCAAAAATTAGTAGTAATCCTTACATTGTTTGGTAGTATTACACAATACAATACTAATTATTAACGCAAATTCTTAACCCGCCCCGTCTACACCACGCTTCGCTGACACAGTCTGCAACGCATACACACACTGTGGAAAACCCAGCCAAGGCAAAACCACGCAGACAATTTTATTTTCCTCCTAGTGGTAGCATTTCTGACGTAATTAAAACAAGTTAGTTATCTGAAAAATACATGCTAGCGAGATGAAGGAGAGGAAAGATGGCGGACTTGTGCAAAATTTTATTTGACGATGGACTATGACAGGAATTGGAAATTTTAAACCATTATGAAGTTCCCCATAAAAATTATATGGTAGTATGACGTAGAGTTTGCTGAACGAGAATGTACTTTAAATAATATGATAGTCCCAGAATTAGAGAAATTATTGCAGAAATACTAATATCTACGGACACTCGACCAGATAGACTGGCGTTCCTGCTTATGTTTTTTTTTTGGTAACGTTAGGGGGACGCGAGCTTGAAAAGAGGCAGGGAGGTACATTCAACTTCGCTTGGGGAAAAAGAGTATGACTGAAAAGGGGAGCGGTAGGAAAAATGTAATCCTAAACGAAACATCTTTTTGTATTCAGAATGACTAAAGCAGACTGGCCAATCGACCACCAGACGCAGAAATTATTCGAAATTATTTTGGTTTTTCATTCAAACTGCTTTTGAATTCAAGTAGTCCAACGTTTCGATTGGCCAGTGCTAGTAAATATTAGCAAAAGGCTTTGACTATTCATTGCCAGTTGAACTAAACATTTTATTCAGATACGCTGAGAAACAGCTGTGTTAATTCTAAACTTAAATATAGAATAAATTCACAGTCTGTGCAGTTCGGAGGAAGCTGAGGCCATTTCTTCACACAGTCAGCGTCATTTGTTTATATATTTCTTTATTGTGGTAAGGATATTTTATGAAATTTAATATGTTTGGTCCAACTACAAAGTTAGATACTGCTATTGGGAAAAAGTGAAGGACATGCCGGGAGCAGACATTGTTGAGTCCTCACATTAAACGGTATCTAACTGATGTATGTTGTTATGATTATGTTGTCATATTATTGTATTAGGATATTTTAGTAAGCCTCTGTGTTCAATGAACACTGTTTAACATGCCTGAAGCAAATATATTTGAAAAAGAAAAGAAGAGAATATCATATCAAAGGAAATGTGGTTACCCCACATTATTGTATTGAGGAAAAGTATGTGAACGTACAGTGGCGTATCTGCTATAAGGACCTGAGGTGTGGTCACAGCAAGGTGAGAGTCCTGTACAATTCGGGGCGAGTGCACTTGTAAGGCACGCGAGGCTGACCCCATACCCACGTAGGAGATTAAGTGTTAGAATAAGTGATCAGATGTAAAAGGCCAGGGTGTCCTTTTGTTGCAGAGGGTCTATGTTCCTGTTGCCGGCTGGTGACAGGAAACCTGCTGAGTACTAATAAACGCCAACCAGTCTCCAACCAGTTTTATATGCTGTCGAAGATAACAGTAGGAGCTTTGGCGAGTGGTGCAATTGAAACTTTCTGCAACTACACATTGAAATATCTTACAACAAGGACTCCCAGGTGATGTGTTAGACATCTGGGGCATCTCTGACATTTTCTTGGGTTTCAAAATAATACACAGGACGTTTATGGGAGTAGGATGAACTACAGCACTCATATACAGTGACTCTCCCTTTATATGAATAAAGTGAATTCTTTTAATATTTCCTACAGGAAAGACATATATATAACTACATAATAAATTTTTAGTTATTGGGCAAATTGTCCCAAAATTTTAATTGTTCTTTTCTGTAAACTATCTTGTCCTTATTTTCAAAGACCAGTCCACAAGCTATGAATGGACTGGCAAAATAAATTGTAAAGAAGATTTGTTCAAAGAAAAACTTAACTGCTAGTTTTATTATCTTCTTTATAGAAACTTAAAGTGTTTGAATGTTGTGTACCATCATTTCATTTCTCCCCTAGACACTAGGTACACCATACACCATACACTAGAGCCATAATAGTGACCGTGTGAGACCTAGGGAGGTAGCGGTAGGTTCTCTACACATAATTCATCATCATCATTTATAGAGTCAGAGGCCTACATGTGCTTGACCTCACACGGTTAAAGCAGACACCTTTTCATTCTTTTAGGATACCATCATAACCTCCCCAGCAAAATCAACTTTGCTACATTTGCCCATCTTGATTTTCTCCAGTGCTGCCTTCAGTTCTTCCATCTTTATGTCATCTTCACCATCATTGGTTTTCTCTTCAGTGCTAGTGGTTATCATTTCTGATACTTCACCATGCTCACCATCCAGGAGTTCTGAGAAATATTCTTTCCATCTTTCCATTACTTCCTTCGGGGCAGTAAGCAATTTGTCTTGCTTGTCCTTTATAAATTTGAGAGGGCATTATTTTTTCCTTCCTCGTGTTCTTTAGGGTCTTATAGAACAATTTCTGGTTTTCTTGCACACCTTTTTCTAGCTTTTCTCGAAATTCTTCCCAGGACTTCTGTTTTGCTGCTAGCACCCTGTTCTTTGCTTCTGTTCTGAGTGTCACATATTCTCTATATTTCTCCATTTGTCCTGTTGTGTTTTTAGCTCCTAAGTGTTGTTTCCATGCCATTTTCTTCTCTCTTATTTTCTCTTTGAGACTTCCTCTGTCCACCAAGGTGTCCTCTTTCTCTTGTTCCCAAGTCGGACTTCACCACATGCTTCTGCAGCAGCTGTCTTTATGATGTCCTTGAATTTAAGCCAGAGGGTTTCCAAGTCATCAGGTTATTCTTCTATGTTGCTCACCGCTGCAGCAATAAGCCCCTGATATCTGGTCTTAATTTCTGGCTCTCATCTTGTAGGTCTTAATGCTCATTTCTCCCGTTCGTTTACTTAGTTTCTTGCGTGATGTTGGGCAGTTCCTAGGCTGAGCAACTCTTTCAGTTGTTCTTTTGATTGTAAGCAGGTAGTGATCACTTCCAATCTCTGGCCTCCTCCAGACTCTAGCATCCCGGACATATTTGAATGAGCTCCTCCTAACAATGGCATAGTCGATCACTGACTTCTCATTCTTTGTTGGTTCACATCTAGTGTATGCATGTATGCGCTAAGGGGGGAACTTTGTGTTTGTAATGATCAGATTCTGCTCACTGCAGAATCTAAGGAGTCGCTTTCCATTGTCATTGAGAGTATCTTCTCCATATCTTCCGATAACTCCACCCCATCTAGCATGGTCATTTCCAACTCTGGCATTAAAATCTCCGAGCATGATAATTTCATCTAGGCAGTCATCCACTGTCCTTTGAAGCAGCTCGAAGAATTCCTCCTTGACCTCTGCTCTCTCATCCTCATTTGGCCCATACACTATGACCAGGTTAACTATGGTTTCTCCTTCTTTTAGTTGTACAACCATAATGCGCTCCGAGACAAAGTTCCATCCCTTGATACTATCTTTTTGGTTTTTAGCCACAATGCAACCCACGCCCCCTTTAGCTCTTTCAGATGTGGGTACACCACTGTAGAGCAGCGTGTTGCCATCGAGATTCATGACTCCTTGTCCTTTTTTCTTTGTTTCCGTTATAGCCAGGATTTCTAGTTTTGCTTTCCTCATCTCTTCCACCGGCTCCTCTTCTTTCCCATTTATACTTCTTGTGTTCCAAGTTCCATAAGTCGTAGTCCGTTCCAGTTCGTCGCCTTTAGAATCAGTCCGGTTTTCTCTCTTGTAGTTCTCATAATCAAAAGTTTAAAGCAAACAGGTGATTGGCCTGTTGTGCCTTTGCATGGTGGAGGGGCTGCCTCCTTACGGCCTCCACGCAGGCCGCCTTCCTCCTTTTTCAGCCGGGCTTGGGACCGGCCTAGGCGGAGTTCTGATTACACGCATGAATACCAATAGCAAGCTGAACCTATCACGCGTCAATCATCATCATCTTCATCAATACCTCTGAGGTAGGTCCTTCAACAAAAAACACGTCACGCCTTCCTGTCCTGTGCCATTAATTCCAGATCTTTCCATTTTGTCTTTATTCCTTTCATATCTGTCTCGAGTTCTCTTCTCCATGTGTTTTTGTGGTCTCCCACTACTTCTCAATCAAACCTATCGCACAATTTAGTCATAAGATTTGTTCTTACTAATCAAATTAAATAAGTAATTATATTTTTTAAGTTTTTAATCACGTTTGATTTTATTATATATTTTCAGTTTTTAATGAAATATTTGATTTGATTATTTATTTTCAGTTTTTAATCACATTTTGGATTTGTTTATATATTTTTGTCGACCAATTTAAATACCTCGGAGCAGTTATAGACCGAGGGGGAGGCATCGGGGGGGGGGGGGGGGGGGTTGGGGGGGGGGGGGGGGGGGGGGGGGGGGGTTTTTCTGGGCCGGGCTCGGGGGGGCCCCGGGGGGGGAGGGGGGGGGGGGGGGCGGCGGGGGGGGGGGGGTGCGGAAAGTTGGCCACTCGAGAAGCAGCAGCTGGGAGACTTTTTCAGGCCATAAATCGAGGGTTCCTCGGCGGGAGAGAGGTTGGTAGGAGAACGAGGATGGCTGTGTGCTGCTCCGCCTGTGTCCCAAGTCTTGACATATGGATGCGGGTCGTGGGCAGTGACTGCGGCCCATAGGGGCCAGATCCAAACCTCAGGGGTGAGGTGTCTGAAGAAGGTGGTTGGAGTGGCAAGAGGAGACATGGTGCGCGGCCAGACGATACGTGAGGGCCTTGGGTCCTACCCCCTGCGGACCCAGGTGGAGCGGTCCCAATTGGGATGGTTTGGCCGTGTCTGCAGAGTGGGAGAGGATCGGATACCACGGCAGGCATGGGAAACGGAGAGCCAGGCATCCAGACCCCGGGGACGGCCCGGAGTCCGCTAGGAGGACAACATTAGACAGTCTTTGAAGGACCGAGGACTAGAATGGAACCAGGCCAGGAGGAAGACAGCCGATGGGATAGTCTGGCGCTCTCTCTTCCAAACCTCTACACCTCACGGTAGAAGGGGAACGACTAAGTAAGTAAGTAAGTAAGTTATATATTTTCAGTATTAATCATATTTAATCTATGAGTGACTATGAGGACATATTTCTTCATTAAATGTAACAAATAAGTGAGGATATTTTTTTTTAATTACACATCTTCAGCTACTAAGTTAAGATAGATTTATTTTTATTAATCCTGCTAATCCTATACAAAACGGAGTCACTAATGCCATATAAATTAATTTTCTTTTTTATCAATACACATCTCCAGCACCAGAGCCAAGACAGATTAATTTTTGCTAATCCTACTAATCCTATATTTGAATCAGGAAAACACATTCACTAAGTTTTTGTAAAATAAGTTGTTATTAATGACATATCTCTCCCCCCCTCCCCCCCCCCCCCCCCCCCCCCCCATCCTGTTTATAAAGAATATAATGTACTTCACTCTAAAACACTGCCATCACCGGTGTCCATACCTTGTCGAGGTATGGCGGCTTGCGTACCCTGATTACCCCCAGAGCTATGCCAGCGGGAGTTTTACTCCTGGAAGGTTCTACCAAGCTGGACAGGTTTGCGCGGGCAGGGGTCAGACTAAAGCAGACACCCTGGTCCTCCAGGTTGGGCGTTTTAGCATAGGGCTGACACCCCTGTCTATGTAAAAAAAATAATGAAGTTACGGAAACAACAACAAATGAACAAACTTTGCTGCGAGATGGACATCCGGAGTCTGAGGCTCGTATGACTGTCAGTGGTGAAGGCCGAAAGGAAGCCACTGGCATGAAAACGGACGTCCTGACCGCAAGGCATGATAAAAGAGTGGGATTTTGGGGTGTCAGGACAGTGAGCGAGACGGGTGGACTAGAACGGGTCACGGCAGAGATGGGAGGCTATGGGTTGCACATTCTAGGGATGGGCGAGAGCAGATGGACAGGGGCAGGAGGGGTTAGAACAGCGACGGGAGAGGCAGTGCCTTGCTCTTTGCTCTAGGGGAGGGGATGGACGGCACAATGGGGGCGTGGCCATTATTCTACAGAAAGGAGTGGAGGGGACATTGCTGGAATGGAGACCCATCGGCAACAGACTGGTGGGATTAGGATTGAGAGGGAGATTCACCAATACTACGATAATACAATGCTACGCACCAGCGAGTGATGGCGATGAAGAGGTCAGGGATGAATTCTATCAGCGACTGCAGAGGGAGATGGAAGACACACCAAGATGTGATCTTATTGTGGTAATGGGAGACCTCGATGCGAGGGTTGGTACACACAATGCATATGATGAAAGAGTGATGGGGAGATGCGGCGGCGGAACAGCAAACGAAAGTGGGGATGAATTAATAGGTTTCTGTAGCATTAACAACCTGGTCATTGGAGGAACACTTTTCCCACATAAAGAAATTCAAAAATTAACATGGGAATCACCAAATGGTCGGGACAGAAACCGGATGGACCACATCGTGATTGGCGGTAGATGGAGACATGCATTTCAGGATGTGAAGGTAAGAAGAGGTGCAGATGTGGGAAGTGATCATCATTTAGTAGTAGCAAAACTGAAACTAAGAAGGGCTGGACCAACTGTAACTACACAGAAAAGGTTTGACATCAGCAATTTGAAGGACCCCCTTGCCAGAAAGGCTTTTGCGGTTGACATGGAGAAACGATGTCGGTTTGCCAGGGGTCAGGAGGGGACATTGACTGACGATGTGGACCAGATGTTCAAAACCATTTCAACAATATATAAGGACAGCAGCAAATCATGCATGGGATTCCAGGAAAGGAAGAAGCGGGACTGGATAGCAACAGAAACATTAAACACCATAGCGATGAGAGGGGAGGTGAAAAGAAAGAAAACAGAAGCGAAGTCCCCCAGGTTAAAGCAACTATATAGCGAACAGTACAGTCAGCTGGACAAGGAAGTTAAACGCCAAACCCGAGCCAACAAGGGGAATTTCCTGGACGATCTTGCAAGACAGGCGGAGAAGGCGGCACTGAGAAATGAACAGGGCACAGTATACAAAATAACTAAATTCATCAGCGGAAAACGAGGTGCAAACAATATTACATTAGTAAGAGATAAGCAAGGAAATCTCATCACGACAGTAGAGGGACAGGAAACAAGATGGGCAGAGCATTTCAGAGAAACTCTGAACAAGGAACCACCAGAGACACAATTGAATGTTCCTGAGGCTGAAAACGATCTAGATGTTAAAACAGACATTCCACGAAAAGAAGAAGACATCACAGCAATCAAAGGGTTAAAGAATGGAAAAGCTCCTGGCCATGATAACTTAAATGCAGAGCTATTTAAGACAGAACCTGAGATAGCAGCAGAACTATGAGAACCACTATTTGCACAAGTCTGGAAAACATGGACAACACCAACAGAGTGGAACAAAGGAATAATTGTCAAATTGCCCAAGAAGGGAGATCTTGCAGACTGCAATAACTGGAGAGGAATCACTCTTCTCTCAGTTCCCAGCAAAATACTAGGCAGGATAATTATACAGAGAATTTCAAAAGCAGTAGACCACAAACTGAGGAAAGAACAAGCAGGATTTAGAAAGAACAGAAGATGTGTAGATCATATATTTACTCTCAGGAACATTATAGAGCAGTGCTCAGAATGGCAAAGACAGCTGTACATTAATTTCGTAGAATTTGAAAAGGCTTTTGACAGTATACATAAGGACCGTTTATGGAAAATACTGAGGGCTTATGGAATTCCAAGCTGCATAGTGTCAATCATAAAAAGCCTCTATGCCAACTTTACATGTAGTGTTGGGCAGAGCAACCTAACCTTTGAGGTGAAGACAGGAGTACGACAGGGATGCCCCTTATCAACCACTCTATTTTTAACAGTCATAGACTGGGTGATGCGCCAGACAACAGAGGGCAGTCCAAGAGGAATAAGATGGACTACATTTTCTACATTGGAAGATCTGGAATATGCAGATGACATTGCACTACTAACACATTCACATCAACACATCCAGGAAAAAAACGGATAGACTTAATAAGTATAGCCAGCAGGTGGGCTTGAACATCAATTTAAAGAAGTCAGAGGTCATGACGCTCAATGTGAGCAACCCTGAGCCCATATCAGTAAGGAATCAGCAACTGGTACAGACAGACACCTTCACATACCTAGGATGCATAGTAACACCAGACGGCGGGGAAAGCAAAGACATCAACAACAGAATGAACAAAGCAAGAACAGCCTTTTTTGGCCTAACCAACATCTGGAAGTCCTCTCAATACAGCACAAGCACAAAATTAAGATTATATCAGAGCTGTGTGCTTTCTGTGCTTCTCTATGGTGCGGAAGGCTGGAGAGTTACAGAGAAGGAAATGTAGAAATTGTCCTCTTTTCACACAACATGCCTAAGAAAAATTCTCCGAATCTTTTTGACCGAATACCATCACCAACCAAGATCTGCTTACTCAGAGCAAGCAAGAGGACATGCACACCATCATAGCTAGCTGGCAGACGCTGGGGCTGGGTTGGCCGTGTCCTCAGAGGGGATCCCGATGCCATCACAAGAGCAGCTATGCTTTGGACCCCTGAAAGAAAACGAAAGAGAGGCCGACCAAAAACAACTTGGCGGAGGACTTTGGAGGCTGAGATGCAAAGAATGAACCAGAGTTGGGGCACTGTACGAAGGATGGCGACCGACCGAGCAAAGTGGAATAAATTTGTTGTTGCCCTACAAGACGCCACTTGGCGTGATGGCCACTAACTGCTTTGACGGTCGGCGGTTAAGGATCAAAGAAGAAGAAGAAGACTCTAAAACACAGCATTTCAGTGAAATATAAAAACAACCAGCAATATTAACAAACAAATTAATAATGATTTTTTTAAAAGTCATTCACACATTTTTTGCACCTAAATATTAAAGAACAGCCACAAACAGAGAATGCATATAATAAACAACATATGATGTGCTGGCATATGGATTTCTGAGTAGAATAGAAGGACTGAAATGGAGTGACAAGGTCACTAATGGGGAAATGATGACAGGAACCAGACAACTACCAGAGGAACAACAGATGAGAAGAAGACATTGGAGTTGGATAGGACGCACACTGAGGACATTTGCTGATATCATTACCAGGAAATCCTTGTTCTGGAGTCCCCAGGGTGCTTCCAGGTACAGGAAGGCCAAAGAACACATGGAGAAGAGAACTGAAGACAGACATGAACGGATGAAGAAGATTTTGAAATACCATGAGCTGATGGCAGAATACAGGAAGACTTGGCATAACTTTGCTGAATGCCCATGCTCCTTCAGGAGCTAAAAGGTTATGATGAATTAAAGAACAGATAACAAAAAAGAGAATGCATGTAGTAATCAACATACAAACACATGCAGATTATGAGCCCTCAGATTGCTCACAATAAACTGATAATCCACTGGATAATCTAATTACTCCAAATCTTCATGTCTTAGCATATGTAAGTTCACTTGCTGCCTAATTTGCATTTCTCTGATTTTATAAACTGTGTGAAATAACATGCATGACATTCAAAAGAAACAGAACAAAAAAAGTTAATGCAACAAAATTAATTGAAAACAAATTATTATTTCATGATTTTTTTTAAAATGCAAACTGGAACAAGAATTTATGGAAAATGTAATGCCCAATGGACAGACATTTCTCAAATATTAATAGCCTGGCAGAAATCTTTAAGAATGATGACAATAAAAATGTTATTTCATCATTTCCTTGTGTGGTTTGTATGCACATTGTTGTTCATTTTCTGTTTGTTTTAAATGGATATTAAATCAGCTGTGTGTCTTGGGATAAAAGCACTGAAGAATGTAAAACAATTATTCTTTTATTAATAAAAACAACAATGATCATAAAAATAACTTTTTCTCTTTCATATCCATCCATCACCCTTTAAGGTTCCCAAGGAGCATAGGCCTTTAAGAAACTTATGCAAAGCCTTCCTGTATTGTGCCATCCATTGAAGATCTTTCCATGTCTTCTTCATGCCCTTCATGTCTGTCTCCAGTTCTCTTCTCCATGTGTTTCTTTGTCTCCCTCTACCTCTCTTACTCTGGGTATTCCAGAACAAGGACTGCCTAGTAATGCTGTCAACAGGTTTCCTCAATATTACACAACAGGCCTATCACCTGTATGTCTCAACATATGATTGCATTTCCACCCTGACAGCCAGTGTGCTCCCTGGGAAACCTCAACACCCAGCAATAGATGAGGTCATGACTAAGAAAGAAAGAAAGAAAAGTTGTTCTCAATGTTTGCCCTACCCAACTGTGACAGACGAGATTTTTTCTCTCTCGCTCTCTCGATTGTCGGCGTCTGTGGCCTAATGGATATGAACGCAGTTTCATAATCCAGATATACCAGGTTCGAAACCTACTGCAGGCGGTTTGGTAGCAGATCGCTTTGTGTGGATTTTTAACAATGGTATAAGCGCCGTACCGTTCAGAAAGCAATGGCAAACTACTGAATGAAAAAATTGCCTAGAAAAATCACAAACAGCCAATAAAAGCTGGGGTTGATTGCCACGTCCTGTAAAGGATAAGCAACTAACTAACTCTCTCGATTTAATTTTCTCTTCTTCTCAATTCCTTCATTTTATTTCTTTAAATGTGTAGACATTGTATTCCTATTGTTACCTTAACGGTCCCTTCTAACACATAGTGACTTCGCATTAATCGGTCTCAAGACCACCTACACTCATAATTGCTCAATGTATTAAAGTTCACTCCTCCGTTCCGACCACTGGCCAGTATGAATAGAACAGGTGTGTATTTAATGGACGGTAATAGATGCAGGGACAGCTTTGCAATAAGAGAACTCTGAAATTAGATTTCACACCATGGTAAAGTAATGTATATCTTGAGACAGAGTTTAGATGACAAGAGTGCCCATGAGTTAATTATTTTAAGATGGAAAATGGGTGGGTGGTCCCATAAATCTGTCTTTGGTAAAAATGGGATTTCGCTGGTCTCAGTATTTAGTCTGAGAATTAACAATTGTCTAGCACTGCATCCAAAAACTTTGGTCACGAAAGAACTCAAGTCGAATGATAAGCAGCCTGAGCTTAGGCGTAAGTCTTCCTTTTGACAAAGCTTTGCTTTTTCGCAAAAGTACAACTGAGTGGGTGAGTGAGATATGTATTTATATTGATTACATTCCATTACATGTATGTAATATCATTTTAGATGGTTATTATTCACGAGTATAACTGATCTTTTGACCTTATAAAGGCATTTTATAACTAACTAGTAAAACTGAATTGTGTGTGCATTTGATAGATACATATTTGCCTTGAGTGTCATAGCAGACTATTTCTAATTGGGTGGATAATCTCCCCTGTTGCCATTGAATGGAATTTAAAGCATATTTACGTAAAGCATATTTGCTAACTTTTGGGTGTGCTCAGTTAATATCTTAATACTCTAATTTGGTAAAAGTAGTAATTCAATTCCAAAATGTATTGGGTTAGAGAATCAAATCCAGCTGGAGCAATTTAATGATAACGATAAGAGTAATAATAATAATCATATTAATACAGAAGTACGAATGGCTTTGTAAGATTGTACATTTCAGTTCTGGATAATGAGTAGAGCCAGATACATTGAATACTGATTGTAACAAGAGATTTGATTTATTGCAATACTTTGGTGAACATGCAGACACCCTGTGTTATGAAGGACTATTAGTGATGGTGGTTAAATGTACACGTAGAAGATGTCTTTCATGATATATGTAAAAACCCTTATGATGTGTAGTATGCTTACATGGTATTTGTCTCACATGCATAAACTGTAGGGCAGCAGTACAAAAGACAAATATGGGTCTGTACTGTGAAGTCTGAGGGACGGGCGACCCAAAGACTTGATAATTAATCTCTCCCAAATGGAGGATTACCGAAGTTATTGTAGTGAATTTCTAAATACAATATCTAAATTAATATATAACAATATAGGGCATAACGGCAAAATAAGAAAGTATAAAAGAATTTTCTGCTAGAACTGTTGGTATCGCCTACGCCTTCAGATTATTTGCTAACGAATAGCCGAACAAAACGGTACCCAAATTTTTCAAATTCGTCCTTGACATAATCACTTTTCCTAGTTCTAAGAAAATTGTGCCTAAAAATGCATTGTGGAACGAGGAGGGGAAAGGATAGATGAAATGCTAATTCGTTTCGCATTGATTTTAAACTAAAAGCCAATACTAGCACAGGGGCAAGCCTTGCCTTAGGGGTTTCCCCAAAATACGAGGAAAAAGTTAGAACATGCAGACAACTCGTGTCACAAAACAACCTTAGCTCTTATTTCAAAGGACGTAATTATCACGTAAATAGAGAAGACAGCACATGGAAAAGAATTGAACGTGTAGTAGACTAAAAATAAAAAACACTAACATAGAAAAAAAAAACTGTGTACTTCTGAACCAAGCCAACTAGTCCCATATAAATTGTATATTCGTGTACCTTAGAACTTGTTGACAAAGAATATGGTAATAGTTACGCAAATAGTCCATTAATTAACTAATTATAGCCATAATACTATAGTGGACCCGACCAGACTGTCAAGTAAAGATCATGCCTGCTTATAATTTTTTATGGCATGTTTTGAAAAAACGACTTTGGGTAAAGGAGGTTAAAAGGTACGGGATATTTGATTGGGTGGATTTTAAAGGAAGGCGAAGTATGATTGGTTGACCTAAAACTAAAAATATATTTGCCTTGGAAACATGTTGGGAGTTGTTATTTGAAACGATAGATTCAAAAATAAATGTAAACATGGTCCCATTGGACAAAGCAGTAGATACTGGTACGAAACGGGGACTGTTCACTGCCATTTCAAGTAAATTTTGTGCAAAGCAAGATCGATGAGAGCAGGCGGAGAAATTTTCTAACATAGGAAAAGCCTGGACATAGGGCAGATCGAAAATGTGCCATATTGCCTAGTCATCGTTTACTTGTGTTATTTCCTTGCATCTGTGGTAAGATTGATTTTCTTAACATTTTATTTAAAATAAAATTTGAATGTGAGATACTAACATACGACTGTAAGTAAGTGAGTCTATGGCAGACTCAAAACAGAGTCTAGAGATTGATCCAGCATATGAAAGACTATCAGAGAGGTGTAGACCAACTAAATTATATAGGATTATCATCAGGAGCATAATACCTATCCTATTGTATGGACAACAGATTATTGCTGGAATTGCAGAGGCGTTGTAACTATTAGGGGAGAGGAATACTGGTATACCTGGTCACATCAAAAGAAACTGGTGAAAGGGATTGTCGTAAAGAGCTGATCTTGCATGTTTGTTTGTAATGTGCCTGTACTGGTTGTTGAATATTATTGTAGGCTGTTGATTACGAAGGAGGCATATCCTTCTGATTTCAGAGGGTTTTGGTTGCTGTCAATAACTGGTGCCAGACTACAGTGGGCCGATATATTCATGCCACAGTCTTGCCTTTTTCGGAGACAACTGTAAACCACCATCATTCTTGAAGAAGTGGGAGCTGAAGGTTGTCGTTCAGAGAAGTGCAGGAAGATTCCTACATCATATTACAAAGATAGGTGCATGTTTCGGCACCTGATCGCTCAACTAACATTATATTAAACATAAGAGACTGGGAATAGTGATATAAACATTCCATCAGTGTCCATAAAAACTTATAAACAAAATGCAGAGATGATGATAATAAACAATCAACCAGTGTATACTAGAAGTCACCTCAGTTAGACAATACAACTACACCATTATATAATAATATGTGTATTATGGTCAGAAGACCCATTGTGTAAATTGATTGATGTAATTAATTTCTATGATTCCACTTTGATTGTCAGTCCTGATTCCAAATAAATAAGATTCAGGATAATAAATTGAAAAACATTAATTTTATTAACTTTCAACCACTGACTTACTAAAGATAGTCTTTTAAAGTGTAGTTCATATGTGATTGTTGTGGTACTGTTGTGTTGTATTAGATAATAAAATAATTTGTGTAATTGTTTATATGTTCAGTTGGTTAATGCAACCTTACACTAACATTTCATAACCCTAGACACCAAACGTAGTCATCTTACATTCTATCTAGAATAAGTCTGAATGAGATCATAGTGGTGGTAGTAGAAAGGTGCCCTGGAAATTTACTCTAATATTTATTATATTCAGGGACCTTCACAGCTGACCTCATTCAGTACACTAAGATTTCTTAACAACAAACTGTATTAACATCAAACCCACCACAGTTGTGTTGTATCTTCCCCAGTTCTTTTAGGGTAGTCTTACCAGGAGCTACTGTCTTCATCGATGACGTCAACACCTGGATAAGGGAAAGAGAACTTCCAACCCCTGAGATAGATCTGCAACTAACACACACAACCCTTTTCTTTCACCTGGAGAAATCAGGGAGTGACCAGGATTGCTGTCAGGAATCCAGATAAGTGGCACTATCAAGAACCAACCACTTCTTCAATCAAACTTAAGAAATGTCCTTTGATAAATTATCAACAGTTTTGTAAACCACTATAACCACTATAAACACAACTTCATCAATGTCCTTATCCTGAAAGATAAATAATCTTTGTTTACAAACTCAAGTCAAATTCTATAACTCCTGAGAGACAGTGTCAGTACCTTTATAGACCCTATTGCATTTTTGATTATATTAAATTCTATACATATTTTATTGATATATATTCTATATACATGAAAGATTTTTTATTTTCATCAGTAAAGTTTCATTGTAATTTTCTAAATCCAAGATTAGTTATTGACTCTTCTTTGGTGTTACAGTGATGTCTAATACTGTAAGATTATGTCATATTTGTATAGGGGGCTCTTTCTAATAATTCAGTACCTTAGGGAAAAGTCTACTCCAAGGATTCTCAACCTGCCAAGAGACAGTTACTTTCCAGTATCCCTATTTATAGATCTGCCTGTGATTCTCACTCTATTTTCTTCCTACTGAACTTATACTTACATTTTCTGCAGATTTTCTTCAAGCCAAATTTCAGTGAGATTATCTTGGACAGTCTTGGTACTTATTCATTATTCATTTTCTTCCATCTATCCATCAATATAATCAGCCAGCCACACCATCACCAGGGCCTTCTTCACATGTCTTGTTCACTGGCACTTGCCTGATCCTTGTCATTTTTTACAATTTATACCTCATCCAAATAATAATATAAAAATTAATTTAAAACAGTTCTATATTTCCTAGTCCCATGTAGTTTCAGGGGGTCTCTGAAGAAACAAAGAAAGAATAAGCCTACTCTTTACTTCGGCAAAATAGGTGACTAATATAAGGTTGTGCATGGGGCTGGCAACCTAATCAAATAAAACAAATTGTGACAGAAAACACTACTGGAGCACATGAATGCTTTGGTGCATGCATCATGCAAGAAGACCAGCTGAGGTGTCTCCATAGGAGTTATGCTTAGAACAGTGTTTCTTAACCGTTTTTGTGCTATGGACCCCTTTGATTGTCCAATGAAGGTTATGGACCCTTCTTGGAAAAAATGTCAGTTATGGACCCTTCTTGAAAAAAATGTTGGTTATGGACCCTTCTTGGAAAAAATGTTGGTTATGGATCCTTCTTAGAAAGAACGTCGGTTATGGACCCTTCTTGGAAAAAATGTCGGTTATGGATCCTTCTTAGAAAGAATGTCAGTTATGGACCCTTCTTGGAAAAAATGTCAGTTGAGACACTTCTTGGAAAAAATGTCGGTTATGGACCCTTCTTGGGAAAAATGTATATAAAAGCATATTTTTTAAATTTACATTTTAAATTTTAGGTATGTCCATGGACTCCCTAGAATCCATTCCCCTAAAGGGTCGATGGACTTCAGGTTATGAAACCCTGGCTTAGATGGTTGGTTTGGTTTTAAGGACTATCTTCATTGCACATGGACTACGCCTTCAGTGCTCCGATCTCTTCCCTTAGATCACACAAGGAGGATCTCAGCACAGTGCACGAACTCCACTGCACCGGGGAGAATCCCAATGTGTGTATATAGGAATCACACATTCTGTAAATATTTCTGTGGTGGGTAGGTTTCTAATTTTTAAATTTTGCCAGGGTAATGGCCTGATAGGCCTACTCTTTATGATTTCCAACTGCCGTGGGATTTTTAATGTGCGCAACTTACACATGGGACCTCCTATTTTTTTTTCACCCTTATCCGAGACGGCCAGGCATCTGATCTCACTACCCAGGAGAACAGGAGGGAGTATGGCATCATTAGGACCACTGGTTCTGACAAAAATTTTCCCATAAATTATATTCCCTCAACTAGGGATCGAACCCAGTACCTCTAGAACTAAGTGTTGTGTATGTCCTCTAAATGTCGATATTTTTTCACACTAGTGATTGTCTCTTATTGATTTGCTCTTAGTTGTTCTCAGAATTCTTTAACTTTTTGGTCACGAAAGAACTCAAGTCGAATGATAAGCAGCCTGAGCTTAGGCGTAAGTCTTCCTTTTGACAAAGCTTTGCTTTTTCGCAAAAGTACAACTGAATGGGTGAGTGAGATATGTATTTATATTGATTACATTCCATTACATGTATGTAATATCATATTATTTCCTGTCTTCTTTTTTTTTTGTCTTTTTTTTTTTTTGTCTTTTCAGATCTCTAAAGAAGATATTTTGATTGTTGCTAATGGAAAGACCTCTAAATACACAGACAGAATATACATTGATATGGACATGTCATAAGAAAGCAACCAATTAAGCCACAATTACAAGAATTCAACAGCTGAAGATTTGGCTACTGATGGGAAAAATGGATAGATAATGTTTAGGAAATCCTGATTAAATATGGTACAACACTGGTCAAAGCAACACATCTCGTACAAGAACAAAAACTGTAAGTCCCGATGACACTTAACCTGTCAAGGCCCAATAACATTCGAATGTGAGCACTAAATGTTACAATTTTATTTGTATTTATAAACTTTATTATGCTTATTTTTTAATATAAATAATTTTATAAGCCTTAACACCATTCTTCTACGTATGACATGACGCATATGACCCAGCAGGCAGTAATGCATGTTTTACTATAAAGTTTATTGTACGGTCATGTATGATGGGTCATATCTGTGGCTCTTGGCACTCAGGTGTTAATGACACAAATGGACTGAAAACAAATGGCATTAAAAGTTAAAGGTTTTAAAAGCATTAATACCATTCGTCTACTTATGATATACACATATAGGCAGTATTACTCAACAGGCAGTAATGTATGTTTTACTATCAAGTTTAACGTATAGTTATATATGATGGGTCATATCTGGGACTCTTGGTCATAATCGGTTATTATCACTTTCAGACCTAAAGGTCTTTTATATTTGGACATGCACCCTAATATAACCAACTAGGTTGAACGGCAAGTGCCTCGCCAAAATTTTTTTTTTTTTTTTAAATAATAATCGGTTAATGACACAAACAGATAGAATATATGAAATGAAAATTCTTAACCATTAAATTAAATTCTCAATTCCTAATCTGCCTTCTGCATCTGTAAGAAAATAGCATCCCAGTTCTAGAAAAAACAAGTGTTACAGAAAACAAGTACCAATGAATTACTTACCTCTTCATTATGATCCTCATCAAAAGCACGGATAGCAATAACCATGCTGAGACCCATCTCTACGCAACACTTAGCATGGTCTGGGCAAGGATTAGGGCAGCCTGAAACACAGTAATAACAGTCTCCAAGAGTGCTGATTTTCTCACATCCTGAGGCATTACACAGTTTATCGAATCGACCAAAGAGATCATTCAGAAGACCCACAAGGCGTTCTGCAGTTTTGTTTGAGCTCATTTTGGTGAAGCCAACAATGTCGGCATACAAGATGCTTACATTTTTCATTTCATCCATCTGAAATTTCCTGAATATGATTTCACCTTTGACATGCTTGGATTTTCTGCGTTTCTTCTTCTCTGGATCATCTTCATCTTCTTCATCCTTTGATGGATGTGTAGCCATCACTGAATTTGCAACAACTGGGGGCATAAGGGAGTGGATCATCTTTTCCTTTATCTCCTTCTCAATCATGAGATCTCGCTGAGCACTGATTGATTGACCAATCTTGGAAAAGTTGCTTCGAGCGCGTGTGTTGGACATAATGTAGATAAATGCACCGATAAGGTGAATTATGAGATGCAGAAGAATCTTGCAGATTATGAAGTCTACCGCACACATTTCTGGGAACCTCAGTGCGGTGAAGACTTCATAGGATATGGACAAGAAGCCACCCAGCCCGGCAGCAAAATATAGATTGAGAGGGAAGAAGGAATACAACAGAATTAAAATTTCTACAACACCACAAAATGTGCCAACTGGCGAAATATCAGGATCTTCAAAAACATAAGGCAACTGTACAGAAATCACTAAAATTATTGCCAAGACGAAGCCTACTGCTTTCGAATATTTTTCAAACACTGAAGTGTATGTGAGCGTAAGTAGCATCACCATTACAATAAATAACACAACAGACGCTCCAACAAAATACCGCCAATGGTCAGTTGGGTAATTTATCTGTATAAGTCCGAAAAACAAAGCCCAGCAGGCTGAAGCTATCGCAACATAGTATAGAATGCATCTAAACAGCCTTCGTGCTTGTGGAAAGTAGCATTCTATCAGAAAATTTTCCAAAATTTCACTATCAAACCGCGGATTTAGCAGACTACCATTGGATCGCTCGAACGGTTTGGGTAGAAAATGGTAGCCATGCTTTTTTTTCTTGTGCGTTTTGTTAGGCTGATGGATAGTCACTTCAATTTGATCAGCATCTACATTACACCCTGGCTCAAAATTTACTCTGGTTTCTTTCTTCGCTGGTTCCCCGTTGCTACTGTTAACATTAGCCATTTTCAGAAGAATAAAAAGTTTATACTGCTAGACGAATCACTGTACTGACACCGGTTGCGATGTCCAGCTGATTGTTTTGTTTACATTACACCACTCACGCACACGGAATAATCTTATCTTCTGGCGGTAAAAGTTAAAAGCATTCGGACGTTAGCCGTTTTCAGTATTACAGAACTACTGGTGATCCTCGAGTGAACTGGTGCTATGTTGTAATCCCATCTCTAACCTAGAAAAAACTATCCATATTCACAACATACACACACCAGAAGCCAGGTCTAGTTTTGCCACGACTGGCAGAAGTTCTCTCTCGCGCCGCGGCGGTGTACGCTCAGAAATCACCCAACCGTGAATGAAACGCAAGCAGCTGTTTGCCGCTGATAACTCCTTCGAAACTTTTTTCTGCGAAACGGGGAATCTTCGTTTCAGGGTGCGAACAATAACAGCCTTAGAGTGTACAGCGGGCCTACACAGGAAATGTTGCATAATGTATTTGCGTACATAAAGCCAAGGAACTTAAACTGGCACACGGAATAGCTTTAGTGTTGATCGAAGCTAGAATAATAACAATAATAAACATCAACATTCCACTTGGATTTTTTTTTTAAACAAACACAACTTTGAAAATGCGTCGTTATATCGGAAAAAAAAAATCACATATATTAAATGTGGTAAGGGGTCGTCCACATGTAACCTCACGTCGTTAGCGGGAAAGAGGAGGGGGGTGGGTCTAACATTTTGTCACGATGGGGGCGGGGGGGGGGGGGGGGGGGGGGTGTTAAATAATGTGACGTCACACAAACAATTAGAATGAGGCTAACTTCTTACATAAATGATGTCAGAACACAACATATTTTGTAACCTAAATCCTCAAAGTCTACCTATATATACACAATTGTTAACAACTCCCTTGTGGACGACTTATATTAATATTATAACCTCAGCTGAAATATCGGATAATTACTATAATCTTTAAATTTTTTTAAAATTTATACATAAAAAAATTTTCTTTTCATACAATGTAATACCACCTTTCCAATAAACGATGTTAGTCTGGAAGAAAATGAACTTCTATTTTGTTCAATGGAGGAGAATTTACTTTTTTGTGGGTTGATGATAACAAAAAGAGAAATAATTCACTACGTCAGTTTTGTTTTATTATTTATTTTTTTGTGTTTAACATTTTAAAAAAAATAAGAAACTTTAAAATAAGTATTAACTGAAGTTAATACTTTAATTTTTATTTAATTGTTTGAAATTAAATCATACACAAATGAGCGATATCCAATACCATAATTCCCGCCGTAAGGTACTTCGGTCGGTCGGTCTGTCACATTTTGCACACCGTCATTTGCGCACTTTTTCTATTTTCGAGAGAGTGCATTGTGGTAAGTTGGGATTATATAAATAGTTATAGGGGACTTAGTGTACTGACTGAGATCAGCTGTGAAGGTATCTGTATCTAATAAGTGTAGTGTGTTACAGATGACCTTACTTTGCTACCACATTTAGACCTCAATCAGACTTATTCTGGAATATTGTGATGACTACGTTGAATGTCTAGGGTTATGATAGTGATGAAGTGTAAGTTCACAACAACCAACAGACAGATAAACACTTTAATTAAGATCCACAACACTTTACAACACTATGACAAGCACATAGGAAATAATATTGAAGGGATCACAGTTTCTTTTTATTTGTAAACAATAACTGTCCCTCTTGATTTAGTATTACAGTCACTTTTAAGGTGGGTTATACAAGGGTGAGCTGCTCTGGCTGACGAATTCTTAACTTATATGTCGGTGGCAGGAAAACTGTCTCCTCTGCTCGCTTGCTTCTCAGTTATCTGGAAATACACCACTGGTCGATATCTTGGACAAGGAGTCTGCTGCCAGCCCTCTGGATCCAGCAAAACTCAGACCAGGTGCTGCTCTAATACTTCAGTACCACGGTCCCTGAAATAAGAAGGTTGTACCTCCTTCTTCAGAACTAATATATAATCTATTTCCACACTGAAGTACAGGACATTACAAACACAGAGTTCAGCGCTGTAGGCCAACTGCTAGCTTCTCCTGTGACAATATACACCAGTATTCCTCTCCCTAATGGTTACAACGCCTCTGCAATTCCAGCGTTAATTCCTTCTATACAATAGGATAGGTGTCATGTTACTATTGGGCAATCCCATATATGATTATGCAGTTATACTCCTCTCTGACAAGCTTTTACATGGTGGAGCAATATCTAGGCTTTGCCTTTTGTTTGCTACTGAACCACACACATACAGACACAATTTATCATTTCATATTCAATTTTCATATAATATATATATATAGGAAATATGTCTAGCTTACCACAATTCAAGGAAATATACACAAGTAACATTGACTGGCGATGAATTCTGGCACAATTTCGATCTGCCTTATCCCAGGCTTTTATTTAGAAAAATATTAGCTTGAGCTCAACGCACTTGCTTCTCACAAAATTTATTTTCAAAACTGGCCCTGAACTGACGCTTCTATTTGACTATATCGAACGCTCTAACCAATGAGACCATGTTTACAAGAGACTTTGAAAACTTTTCCCATCCTACACGTTGCCATTCACAACAATAATAGTATTTGCAGTTCGACTAATAAGGTTTCGCCTTACATATTACTACAGCCAATCAAATCGTATCTAACTTGTTGGCCTCATTTCCCCTAAAGCAGTGTTTTTCAAACATGCCATTATGAGCAAATATGATCTTGTGCTGTCAGACAATCCCACTATAGTATTTTGGCTATAATTTGTTAACCACTAGACTATTTGCGTAACACATAACATATTCTTTGTCAGCAAGTCCTAAGGCACAAGAATATATAAGTTTAATGGGGCTAAGTGGCTTCGTTCAAAATATGTATTTGCTTCTACCACCCGTTCACTTCCATACCAAGGGATGTCTTCTGTACTGTCAGGCTAATGTCAGGAGCTTAGACATAAATCACTAGAATGTCAGGTTTCCCAATAAGATTTTAACCTGTTTTCAAAACCTAACCTCGTATCGTTAGTGTTTTTTATTTACTGTTTATTTGAAAAAAATCAGGTCTTCATGCCTTTCGCGTGGGATTGGCGTTCACTTTTTAATCGCGAGACGACGTGGTACAATTGCATGCGTTCCTCCGTGCATCTCTCTCTCTCTCTCTCTTCTAAGCCCGTCTGTCTTTTAGGTTAACGTAGTGTGTATAATGACATTAATGTAGTATTATATCTAGGTCATTAAGCAGTGTGCCTATCAAGGTCGTCTAAGAAATACAGTACCAGTTTTATTTTTAGAAACGCGTTACAGTTATGCAGACGAAGTAGAAAAAGGGGATCTCTGGTTCAGCCATTATGGCGTTCTACAACACAGGCGTACGCTATTGTGAAAGCACTGGTCTGTCACCATTCTTCTTTCTTTTGTATTATTTCGTTCTACTTTACATTTATTTTCTAATTTATATATGTGGATTAGAATTTTTCACGACATGCATTAACTTTCGAGAACAGCTAAGGGGGTGCAACAGTGGTTGAAAGTTAGACAATAATTGTATTGCTTCCCTTTATATGTACTCTTGCGAAAATAGCAAAGTGTGACGGTGTGCATATTAAATCAACTGACAATCAAGATACTCTTCTGTCCAGTTTCATTCGGGAAACGGATTTAACTCGTCATTTTTCTTAAAAATAACCTGAAAATGTAAGTTTTTAATTGTTTCTTCAAGATAAAATTTAATTTTAAGTATTGCAGACTTATTATTATGGATCAAAATGATAAGATGGCTATATGGAAGAGACGATCGCGTCATTCACAGCGAGCAAGCGAGACTATAGAAGAAGCAGCACTGTAATACATGTAACAGCAACAACACACTATAATTAAAAACCTGCCAATTTTGGAGGGTAGTTGCTAGTTTTTAATATATTTAGCAACATTTGTCCAGCAAAGCAGTTATTGTAAAAGCCTGATTAATTAAACACTATTTTACTTGAAAGTTTGTTATATTGTCTGCACTAGTTATTAGTGTAAATTCGATTACATTTTGTCTTTTCAGTAGGACAAAAAAGTGGAGGAGAGGGAGAGGGGGTTTAAGATATTTATGACGTCAATAAGGGAAAGAAGGAGGGGGGGGGGAAGTTCTTGTTTTTGGGACGAAGAGTGACAAGAGGGAAGGGGAAGGAGGTTAAAAATGGCAAAAATAGCGTAACGTCATATGTGGACTGTCGTAGATTTTTGATAGGGGAATTAAGACTTGTGTTGGTCCCTTCTGAATAGATTAGAATAAGCGATAGCAACAGTGAGAGATAATAATAGAAATAGATTTCCACGAGTGAGATGGAGAAATTAATAGAGTCTGTCCCTGAAATCGAGAATTTTCTCTCTCTTTCAGCCTATCTTCTACAACAGATCTTGAGGAGTCAGACAGTCTAAAATAATATATATTAAATATATATATATATATCTCCACTCACATACACACACACATAAGTGACGACAGTTAGACGCACAGACGTGGAACAACTATAACAATGAAATATAGATATTTTGGAACGAGCTGACCGACACGCTTGAATAAAGTTTATGTAAATTTATTAACATAAGGAAAACTTACCACAACACATAAATGTTAATATCAAGCATAGAAAATACATATAAGGTAATGAATTACTAAAAGACCAATAGACCCATAGGTGTAATCCTTTCCCTCTATGTAGAGCCCACGATCCCGTTAGAAGAAAAAGTGATAGCCCCAAAGAGTCACAGATATATACGCTATGTTCTATGATTTCCCTTTAAAGGTATGAACATAACTGATACTCTACTCTATCCTAGGGAAAATATCATTAGCAACAAACAAAAAACTGCATAAAGGAATTTAAGACAGCAAAATGGGTGCCAAAAATACAACAATAAAGGAATCACTCAGTCCTGCATTCACTCTATTCATGTCAGCCGTGGCCACGCGCTTGCATTCGTACTTACAGCTTTGGTAGCAACTTCTGGAAAAACAATTTTTAGGACATACACATACAGAATCTCCAGTGTTATTCTTGGCCAAGGGAACCCCAGCTCCGCAAAGACAGGTTGAATTCACTACTTCAGGGAACGTTTCCTTGGTTATTATTATTTAGGATATCTGTTTATGTCACATTAAAATTGTCCAGGCACGAAAGTTAACAGCGAGCACAGTGTCAATAGCTTAGGGTTTCCAGTACCTAGGAATGTCAGGTCGGTGCCTTCTCTCAGTATAGAAATTTAATTTGGTCACACCATAATTAGTCAAAATGTCGGAATGTTAATGTTTTGCAATTTTTCTCGCCACAGGGCTGCATGTACCTGAGAGTTTGTGAAGAAATATAATCTGGCTCAAAGGCCCAGTATAGGCATTTAGTCTTTAAAACCGTTAGTGAGATTTGTACTCTTCTATTTCTGGAGGCATTGACACTGCCAGACAGGTGTTAACTTGTAAACCCACGTGGTTAAAGATAAAAAAATGTTTCTTCTCTCAGTTGTACTAAAACCGCTGGTAAAAAGTTGGGCTGACCCAAAACTGTGTAAGGAAGAGACAAGTACAAAATACTTAACCACAATATTATACACACCTATCCTCGCGTAAAATATAATATTCATAAAAATCAATCATCATGAATTAGAAATACATACGTATTTCGTCAATACTCAATGATGAATCAGTGCAGTTATAAGTTAGTTTAAAATATTCTCGACTGATTACTATAAATTTAATTAAATTTTATTTACAGCTGCATGAGTTTAAGCTAGAAATAATAATTTATTCTGCTTTCCACTGTAACGCAGTAACTAGATAATATAACAGACTTATAATTTAATCCCTCTGCACAGAAATCTAACTAGGGAAAATAAAATAGGCGAGTTACCACTTAAATCACTTACAAAATACTAGATATAATATTACCTCCAAACAGAACTATGTCAATCACCACGAAACTAGAATTTATTCACTAGATAGGTATTCTAGAAGCTCAGCAAAAATTGACGAGAAAACTAAGAACTTCGCTATACAAGCTTATTTCTCTAGCACGAGCGATCCGTCTACTGCAACTTAGGAGTACTGAATGCCTGAAATCTAACTACTGGGGTTTATATCTTATGAAAAGAAATGATTTCCTAATTCTCGAAAACCCGAAATAGTTCCCGTCTTAACACCAACATAAAACTCAGACGACGGCCCTGAAACTGCCAGACGCGTTTCACACTTGCAGCTACCTATGGTCATTTCCCAGCGATGCATGTTGGCGCCTTTCACACCCAACACCGAGAAACTTAACCGTAGAAGCTTCGTGTCAGATGAAAATGTTAGACTATTTGTCTGCCATCATGTCTGTCGAGAATGAATTTCACACTATTCGGTCTCCTCAAGGACTTAGCTAAACAGCAATAAAAATGCGTTGCTACATAAGAAAAGAGAACGGCGAAGGTATGAATGGGAGAGTTTTATTTTTCACAATCAGACGAATGCGAAAAAAAAGAAAGGATAAAAGAGCGATAATAAAGTAGAAGACACGGGTAGAATAGAGAAAAGATATAGAAATTTATTAATCATAAATCTCTCTGCGACATGGACCGACAAGCGTCTGAGTGACAGATTGGTTCGTGTGCTTGGTTATTAGGGCAAATGGAATGAATTCGAAACCAGGTCGTGCCACGTTGTAGTCTACCCAGCTTAAAAATGGGTAGGAGAAAGAGTTTTCTTTACCTCTATCCTAACAAGTCTCAAGTCAAGCCACAAGTCTCTTAGTACAAGAATTTAATCGAGTCTCAAGTTCCTACCTGTAGTTTTAACTCGTCAGAAGCGCCTACCAGTACTTTTCATTTGTCATCTGAAACTATGTACTGTATAGCCACAATCGCTTTTATTCGAACAATCACGTCAGGCAATAAAAATACTAATGAGAAACAATAATCTATATTTTTAGTATTTTATTTTCTGAATGTTATTATTATTATTAGTATTATTGTCACGGGATTGTCTCCCCTGCTCTGATCCAACAATGGCCAGACATAGAGCATAAAAATGAGCCCCATCAAAAGTATCAGCCGTCGCTCACGATTACTCTTGGCAGAGATAAAAACAGAAGAATGATGCTTCTATTTCAAGGAGCCTCACTGGCATTTTAAGAAAGCAAGCAATACAAATTCTTCTTTGATCCATAACCGCCAACCGTCAAAGCAGCCAGTGGCCATCACGCCTAGTGGCGTCTTGTAGGGCAACAACAAATTGATTCCACTTTGCTCGGTCGGTGGCCATCCCTCGTACAGTGCCCCAACTCTGGTTCATTCTTTGTATCTCAGCCTCCACAGTCCTCTGCCAGGTTGTTTTTGGTCGGCCTCTCTTTCGTTTTCCTTCAGGGATCCATAGCATAGCTGTTCTTGTGATGGCATCGGGGTCTCTTCTGAGGACATAGCCAACCCAGCTCCAGCGTCTGCCAGCTATGATGGTGTGCATGTCCTCTTGCTTGCTCTGAGTAAGCAGATCTTGGTTGGTGATGGTATTCGGCCATAAGATTCGGTGAATTTTTCTTAGGCATGTTGTGTGAAAAGAGGACAATTTCGACATTTCCTTCTCTGTAACTCTCCAGCAATAAGCACCATAGAGAAGCTCAGAAAGCACACAGCTCTGATATAATTTTAATTTTGTGCTTGTGCTGTATTGAAAGGACTTCCAGATGTTGTTTAGGCTAAAAAAGGCTGTTCTTGCCTTATTCATTCTGATGGTGATGTCTTTGCCTTTACCGACGTCTGGTGTTACTAAGCATCCTAGGTATGTGAAGGTGTCTGTCTGTACCAGTTGCTGATTCCTTACTGATATGGGCTCAGGGTTGCTCACATTGAGCGTCATGACCTCTGACTTCTTCAGATTGATGTTCAAGCCCACCTGCTGGCTAAACTTATCCTTTTTTTCCTGGATGTGTTGATGTGAATGTGCTTGTAGTGCAATGTCATCTGCATATTCCAGGTCTTCCAGTGTAGAAAACGTTGTCCATTTAATTCCTCTTGGACTGCCTTCTGTAGTCTGGTGCATCACCCAATCTATGGATGTCAAAAATAATGTTGTTGATAAGGAGCATCCCTGTCGTACTCCTGTTTTTACTTCGAAAGTTACATTACTCAATCCAACACTGCATGTAAAGTTAGAATAGAGGCTTTTTATGATGGAAACAATGCAGCTGGGAATTCCATAAGCCCTCAGTATTTTCCATAGGCTGTCCCTGTGTATGCTGTCAAAAACCTTTTCAAAACCAACAAAGTTAATGTATAGCCGTCTCTGCAATTCTGAGCACTGCTCTATAATGTTCCTGGGGGTGAATATATGATCTGCACATCTTCTGTTCTTTCTAAACCCCGCTTGTTCTTTCCTCAATTTATGGTCGACTGCTTTTGAAATTCTCTGAATGATTATCCTGCCTAGTATTTTAAATTAAAAGGTAAATGTAAAGCGTAACAAATAAATTCTAATAAAGAAAAGAGCAATGGTAAAATAACAGTGCTGTCACAAGGAATGTACTCGAAATCCCCTTTGTTTTATGCTTCGTCTGCAAATTGTAACGCTTTCACGTTGATAGTAAAAGCCTACTATATTATTACCCGCTTTCTTCAATGAAACGTGTGCTGTATTTCTAAGAAAAAACATTGAGAGGCAGACTGCGTAATGACCTAGATTAATCCTAACATTAATTATATTACGTTACCAAAACGAACGAACAGATGGACTCAAATAGAAAGAGAGAGGGGCGAATAAAATCAGGAACGCATGCAAAATTAAACACGCGTCTCGCTATTAATGCCACCCCCAACAAGCGTAACGCGATACACAATTACTACTATCACGCGTGTAAGGCTACATGCACTAACTTTTTCGGACGGACAGTGATAAATTCACTACCCTTCCCAGAGTTAGGTTTTAAAATCACAAAAAAAACGCTTATTAGGAAAGATAACAATAGATGGGTTTACGTTTGAAAACATTACAGTACCCAGACAGCACATCTTCGAAACAGGAGGTAGAAGAAATTGCATATTTTGAACGCAGCCACTTAGCTCTATTAAATATATATATTTGGGTTCCTTAGGGTTTGCTGACAAAGAATATGTACGGCGTTATGCAAATAGTCTAGGAATTAACAAGTTATAGCCAAAATAAAATGATGGTGCTGTCAGACAACACCCAAAATCAGAATCGCTCAGTGGTAGATTTTTTTACACCACCATTGTACGGGAAATGGGCCACAAGTTACATTTGAACTGATTGGCTGGAATGATATGTAAGGCTAAACACGATTAGTCGGGCTATAAATACTATCTTTGGTTGTTAGGGGAGACGTAGGAAGTTAAAATTTTTTCAAATACTTGTCGAAACGTGGCTCCATTGGCTAGACTCGCTGATATACTCACTTAGGAGCGTTAGTTCGAGACCACTAGTCAAATAAGCTTGATAAAGCAACAGTGCGTTGAAGCCAGCTCATATTTTTGCTAAATAAAAGCCTGGAACATAAGTAGATGGGAATTTGTGCCAGTAGTTGTGCCAGAATTCATTGCTAATCAACGTATCTGTGTTTGTTTCCATGAATTGTGGGACCGTGGTCTTGATGGTATTGAGCAGCACCTGGTCAGAGCTTTGCTGAATCCAGAGTCGGACAGCATACTCCTTGGTCCATTTAGCTATCAGTGAGGTGTCTCCAGAGCCGAGGAGAGAATCGAGCAGAGGAGTCTGTTCCTGCCGCCATCACCCAAGATAAGCTGATGTGGCCAGCTGAGCTCAAAATTATGTACCCCCAGCTTAAAATGACCTTGTAAAAATAACATTAAGAGGGGAATTAAATTGTGTTAATATCAGGAACTGAGAACATCTCCAATAATAGTTCCCATAAAGACAAACTATTGAAGTCATGATGACAAATACCAACAGAGCTTGAACAAAACAAAACCAGTATTACCTCATATTACTACTACACAACTGACACACATAGGATACTTTTAATAATATATGTCATTACAATATTCATATTGATAAATTCTGTACATATAACTTGTAAGTAAAATTGATTGTGATTCCTGGTTCCCTTTGTATTTGAATCAGGACACATATTCATTCATAACAGCAATGAATACATATTGTTATTTGAAAAGTTATCAGTGACTCCTTTAAGATATCCTTTAGAGTGTTATATGTATGTGAGTGTCACAGTGTTGTCAAGTGTGGTGGAATAAATTAAATTGTTTATCTGTCTGTTGTTGTTATGACTTACACTTCATCATACACATACCCTAGACATACAACGTAGTCATCACACTATTCCAGAATAATTCTGACTGAGGTATACATATGTGGCAGCAAGCAAGGTTATATATAATACACTACTCTTATTAGATATATATATACCTTCACAGCTGATCTCAGTCAGTACACTAAGTCCCTATAAATATTTATAACATCTCACTTCACCACATATATTTGGGGTCTCGCTCTTGGGATTTTGAATCTTTCACTATTAAAAATATTGGGGGTAATTCACTTCAGGGAATATAAGAATTAAAAGATATCCTTGGGTGGAATTAAATAAGGTTGAGCTCACGGTGCCTGTGTTGTCCATTAGATATATATGTAGAAATTGAATTGTTGGTTAGACATTGTATAAATTTACCTGATAGACAATGGCGGACCTGGCCAAGTTTCGATCTGCTGCTGTTCAGACTGCAAAAGAGTTAGGATTAGATGGGCAAGTTATGGTTGCCTATGTCACTACGGAATGTGACAAATTTATTGAACGCGAAGAAAGAAGATTAGAGGCCGAAAAAAGTTAGAGGCTGAAAGAAAGAGGTTAGAGGCTGAGACTAAGAGGTTGCAGATTGAGGCTGAGGCTAAGAAATTGGAGGCAGAAAGAGAAGACAAAAGATTGGCTGCAGAAAGGGAAGAGAAGAAATTAGCTGCAGAAAGGGAAGCAGAAAAGGAGGAGAAGAGATTACAAAGGGAACATGAGTTACGACTAAGGGAGTTTGAGTTTCAGGGCCATGCTCCTGAAAATGGTGCCAGTCCCTTTGCCTCTGATGCCACTGCTAGCCAAGGAGCCTCAACCTCAGCTATGAATTTTCATTTAGATCATTTTGTTGAGAAAGACGATGATATAGAGAGCTACCTAAATAGGTATGAACTATTAGCTACCACGTATGGGTTAGAGAGAGAAAGGTGGAGCTTAAAGTTATCTCAGGGACTTCGTGGGGGCAGCTTATGAAGTTTTTGCAAAAATGAGTAGAGGTGATCAGGAAAATTATGACATGCTAAAGCAGGCTCTTTTGTTAAGATATGAAAAGAATGCAGAATTCTATAGGAAAAAATTTAGGAATGCTAAACTACTGTCAGGTGAAACCTATCACCAGTTTTCTGCACGAATAGAGACATACTTGGAGAAATGGACTTCTCTGGGGAAAAACCCAAGATCTTAAGGAAATGGTCCTTATAGAGCAATTAAGAGAGTCCATGGCTCCAGACCTGAGAAAGTTTCTCATGGAACAAGGTGCAGAGAGGCTGGGTGAGTTGCTAAATGTTGCTGAAAGGTATCAAGCAGCTCAAGCAGAGGTAACAGGAAATAAAAAGAAACAAGTGGATAACTTTAGGGCACCACAGAACTTTAATAAATTTGATCCTAAGGATCAAAATAAAGGTAAGCACCAATTTGATAGGCCACGGTATGAAAATAAAAATAAAACCCCACAATTCGATGAAAGGAAATATGATGAAAGAAAATCTTTCAACCAAGGAAAAAGGTGGTGTAAAAATTGTAAGATGAACAATCATGACACTGACCATTGTAGAAGGAAACCTCCTCATTTTGCTGCTATGACATCGGGGAAAAAGGAAAAGAAGGGCAAACCTGAAGAATTACAGGAACCATACCACCCCCCCCAGTGTGTGAAGATGTCATCTGTAATGGTGTCACTATAAGATGTTTATATGATACCGGTTTAGATTACGATTCCGTTGTGAGTTCTCACCTGGTGCAGGCCGATCAATACACCACAGAAACAGTGGAGATTCAAACTGCAACCAAGGATGTAGCTACCATGACACTTCCCGTCGCCCGAATAAAAGTGAAAACGCGATATGTGGAAGGAATCATAAAAGCAGCAGTGATAAATGAGCCAATCTACCCTCTAATATTGGGGTGTAGATATGTCTTCTTGGGGAATCCCAAGAGACCTGTGATATTGGCAACAGTGCAGACCAGATCACAGTCAAAAAAGGAGGAGGATAATCCCATAAATACTCACCCAGATGAGATGAGGAAGGCACAGGCTGAGGACAAAACACTCAAGCCATGTTTCAAGAAGTTGCCCAAATCTCATACACCTCCAGGCAAGGGAGAGTTTTATATGAAGAACAAACTGATATATAGGAAGGCTGGATCTGAATCCAATGGTCACGGACAGCTGGTCCTTCCCACTTCATATAGGACTAAAGTGTTGGAACTAGGGCATGCGATTCCCTTCAGTGGTCATATGGGAATCAGCGCAACAGGACAGCGAATAGCTTGTCACTATTTCTGGCCAGGAATAACTGAAGATATCAAACGATATGTAAAATCCTGTCCAGAGTGCCAACGAGTAGCACCTAAACATTGGACTGCACCAGCAACTCTGGGGGGAAATGCCCATAGTGGGAACACCCTTTGAGAGAGTTGCCGTGGATCTTGTGGGACCTCTCACCCGAACCAAGAGAAGGAACAGCTACATTCTGACTCTGGTGGACACTTGTTCTATGTGGGGAGAGGCAGTAGCCCTGTCATCGATTGATTCTAAACATGTGGCAGAGGCATTGCTCACAATTTTCACAAGGTTAGGCTTTCCCAATCAAATCTTGACTGATAATGGCTCTCAGTTCAAGGGGAAACTAACTGAAGAAGTTTTCAGGATCTTCCAGGCCAAACACTTCCTTTGTAGTGTGTATCATCCCCAAGGGAACGGCCAAGTGGAAAGATTTAACGGCACATTGATGTCGATCCTGAGAAAGTTGGCACACGAAAAACCAGATACATGGGACCAGTACCTGCACGCCGCCCTCTTTGCTTATCGGGAGGTACCCCATAGTTCAACCGGTATGGCCCCGGCAACATTATTGTTTGGAAGGCCAATAAAAGGTCCACTCGAAGCTTTGTTAAGAACGTGGACTGATGAAAAGGCAGAGGAAAACATTACATCTTCATACCAATATGTGAATGAGCTGACCACTCGTTTAAAAAACTGGTTGGAAACTTGCCAATGAAAATTTGAAACAAGCCAGGAAGAAACATGCTGCCTATTATAACAGGAAGGCGAAAGACAGAAATTTGGCTGTGGGAGAGAAAGTACTGCTTCTTTTGCCCGGGAGTCAGAATAAGTTACAAATTGGATGGCAGGGTCCATATACAGTTTTAGAGAAGGTATCTAGAACAAATTATAAGATAGATAAGAAGGGGAAAGAAAAAATCTATCATGTGAATCTCCTGAAGAAATATTTGGAAAGAGAACATCAGGAGGAGACACACTTGTTGACCTTGTCCATCGCCATGGAGATGAAAAAGGAACCACTTTCATCATTTGAGTATCCATTACACCCCTGTGAGACAGCAGCACAGGTGAAAATCAGTACACATTTAACGAAAACTCAGAAAGAGAGAGTGCAACAGGTTCTAAATAATCATGCAGAGGTGTTAACAGACCGACCAGGGCATACAAACCTATTGGAATATGATATGAAACTGATAGACCCCACACCTGTCTGTATGAAACCATATTCGATTCCGTTTGCTAAGGAGAAAGCTTTGAAGGAAGAGATAGACTATCTGTTGAAGGAAGGAATTATTTCGCACAGTGAATCTTCGTATAGTTCCGGTGTTGTACTCTTAAGGAAGCCCTCTGGAGAACATAGACTCTGTATAGATTACAGGAGACTGAATGCTATTACAGAAGGACAGGTGGATCCATTGCCGGATACAAATCAGCTGTTTGCCAAACTAAATAAAGCTAAATATTTCTCCAAAGTGGATCTGAGTAAAGGATATTATCAGATTCCAGTAAAGCCTGAGGTTAGACCATACCTAGCTTTTAGTACTTCAGAAGGACACTATGAGTTTAATAGATTGCCATTTGGATTGAAGAATGCGCCTAGTGTCTTCTCTAGAATGATGAGAAAATTATTGGACCCTCTGAATAATCCATGTATAACAAATTTCATGGATGATATCCTGATAGCAACAGAAACATTTGAGGAACACATTGACTCTCTGAACATGCTGTTTAATCGACTTAGGGAGGCAAATTTAACAGCCCGACCAACCAAATGTTGCGTTGGATGTAAAGAATTGGAATTTTTGGGACACACAGTTTATCAGGGAAACATGACCCCTGACCCAAAGAATTTAGAGAAACTACAGAAAGCCCCGAGACCACAAACCAAGAAGGACGTGAGATCCTTTGTCTCATTATGTGGTTTCTACCAGAAGTATATCAAAAACTTTAATTCCATATGTGCACCGTTAACTGATTTGACACGTAAAGGACATCCAGATCGCATTACATGGACACCACAATGTGAAATGACTTACCAAGAATTGAAGGAAAAGCTCACAAGTAAACCCATTTTGAAATTACCTGACTTAAGTCAAGAATTCATAGTAAGGACGGATGCAAGTAATATTGGGTTAGGTGCAACTCTACTACAGAAATCAGATGCATTGGATGGGGAATTAAGCCCAGTGGCATATGCTAGCAGAAAATTGAATAAAGCTGAAATCAATTACTCAACTAGCGAAAAAGAATGTCTTGCAGTAATATGGGCAATAAAGAAATTCAATATTTATCTGTATGGGAAGGCCTTTAAGTTGCAAACAGACCACAAACCTTTATCGTTTCTAGCACAGGCTAGGCATGAGAACTCCAGGTTACTCCGATGGTCTTTACTTTTGGCTCCATATAATTTTAGCATTGAGTATATATCTGGAAAAACAAATTTGGGAGCGGATTTTTTAAGCCGCCATCCGTGTGATGAGAATCACCGTAAACCCCAGAACTAATAATAAATTTCTCTATGTGTATATAGAATAAAGGACTGACATATAATGTCTGTTTTAAGAGGGGAGATGTCGTGGAATATTCTAATCCACATATATAAATTAAAAGGTAAATATAAAGCCTAACAAATAAATTCTAATAAAGAAAAGAGCAATGGTAAAATAACAGTGCTGTCACAAAGAATGTACTCGAAATCCCCCTTGTTTTCTGCTTCGTCTGCAAATTGTAACGCTTTCACGTTGATAGTAAAAGCCTACTATATTATTACCCGCTTTCTTCAATGAAACGTGTGCTGTATTTCTAAGAAAAACATTGAGAGGCAGACTGCGTAATGACCTAAATTAATCCTAACATTAATTATATTACGTTACCAAAACGAACGAACAGATGGACTCAAATAGAAAGAGAGAGGGGCGAATAAAATCAGGAACGCATGCAAAATTAAACACGCGTCTCGCTATTAATGCCACCCCCAACAAGCGTAACGCGATACACAATTACTACTATCACGCGTGTAAGGCTACATGCACTAACTTTTTCGGACGGACAGTGATAAATTCACTACCCTTCCCAGAGTTAGGTTTTAAAATCACAAAAAACGCTTATTAGGAAAGATAACAATAGATGGGTTTACGTTTGAAAACATTACAGTACCCAGACAGCACATCTTCGAAACAGGAGGTAGAAGAAATTGCATATTTTGAACGCAGCCACTTAGCTCTATTAAATATATATATTTGGGTTCCTTAGGGTTTGCTGACAAAGAATATGTACGGCGTTATGCAAATAGTCTAGGAATTAACAAGTTATAGCCAAAATAAAATGATGGTGCTGTCAGACAACACCCAAAATCAGAATCGCTCAGTGGTAGATTTTTTTACACCACCATTGTACGGGAAATGGGCCACAAGTTACATTTGAACTGATTGGCTGGAATGATATGTAAGGCTAAACACGATTAGTCGGGCTATAAATACTATCTTTGGTTGTTAGGGGAGACGTAGGAAGTTAAAATTTTTTCAAATACTTGTCGAAACGTGGCTCCATTGGCTAGACTCGCTGATATACTCACTTAGGAGCGTTAGTTCGAGACCACTAGTCAAATAAGCTTGATAAAGCAACAGTGCGTTGAAGCCAGCTCATATTTTTGCTAAATAAAAGCCTGGAACATAAGCAGATGGGAATTTGTGCCAGTAGTTGTGCCAGAATTCATTGCTAATCAACGTATCTGTGTTTGTTTCCATGAATTGTGGGACCGTGGTCTTGATGGTATTGAGCAGCACCTGGTCAGAGCTTTGCTGAATCCAGAGTCGGACAGCATACTCCTTGGTCCATTTAGCTATCAGTGAGGTGTCTCCAGAGCCGAGGGGAGAATCGAGCAGAGGAGTCTGTTCCTGCCGCCATCACCCAAGATAAGCTGATGTGGCCAGCTGAGCTCAAAATTATGTACCCCAGCTTAAAATGACCTTGTAAAAATAACATTAAGAGGGGAATTAAATTGTGTTAATATCAGGAACTGAGAACATCTCCAATAATAGTTCCCATAAAGACAAACTATTGAAGTCATGATGACAAATACCAACAGAGCTTGAACAAAACAAAACCAGTATTACCTCATATTACTACTACACAACTGACACACATAGGATACTTTTAATAATATATGTCATTACAATATTCATATTGATAAATTCTGTACATATAACTTGTAAGTAAAATTGATTGTGATTCCTGGTTCCCTTTGTATTTGAATCAGGACACATATTCATTCATAACAGCAATGAATACATATTGTTATTTGAAAAGTTATCAGTGACTCCTTTAAGATATCCTTTAGAGTGTTATATGTATGTGAGTGTCACAGTGTTGTCAAGTGTGGTGGAATAAATTAAATTGTTTATCTGTCTGTTGTTGTTATGACTTACACTTCATCATACACATACCCTAGACATACAACGTAGTCATCACACTATTCCAGAATAATTCTGACTGAGGTATACATATGTGGCAGCAAGCAAGGTTATATATAATACACTACTCTTATTAGATATATATATACCTTCACAGCTGATCTCAGTCAGTACACTAAGTCCCCTATAAATATTTATAACATCTCACTTCACCACATCGTGGAATGTCTGTATTTACGTCTAAGTCCCTTTCAGCCTCAGGAACATTCAGCTGAGTCTCTGGTGGTTCCTTATTGAATAAGTATGGCCAGCAGGTTGGTGGTACACCGGCATAACCTCCGACAGTAAGCTACAAACATTAATGCTGATTAATTATGCCAGTTCTTTTCGTCGATCTAACGAACATCAGGAATAAATCATCAGCAACTGAATTGTACTGCTCTTTCTGATTTCGTTCAATCGAGGTTAAACAAAGCCCACCTTCCTGAATTACTTTTACTGTCAATCTCGGGGGTTTCTATTTTAATTAAATCATTACCTAAGAAGAAATCATGAGGTGAAGATGGAATATCTTTGAGGATACTTCAGCTTGCAGAGCCTGTTGTATGCGACTCACTCACTTACATTTACAATCTGTGCCTCACAAAGAAAGTGTTTCCTCAACGACTGAAAACAGGCTTAGTGGTACCAGTACCTAAAAATGGTGATATTGATGTCGTCACAAACTACCGGCCGATTTCCCTACTATCAGCCATAACTAAACCTCTTGAACGACACATGTATAAACATATTCTTTCTTCACTGAACAGCTTCAATCTTATACATGAAAACCAATCTGGATTTCGACCCAAACACTCTTGTCAATCCTTGTTGACTAAGATTACCGAAATCTGGCATTTTAATATCAACTGCGAAAAAATAAATGGAGCATTATTAATTGACCTTTACAAAGCATTTGACACAATTGACCACTCGTTGCTGATACTACAGCTTGCGGTGTACAAATTTCATTCAAAAGTGATCACATTAATAAAATCATTCCTTGAAAACAGAACACAACGAGTCTTATACAGTAATGTGCTCTCTAAATCATACACCACTACAATGGGTGTCCCGCAGGGCTCGATACTAGGACCCTTACTCTTCAGCATCTTCATTAATGACGTGCCCTTGTCATTGCCACATGACGATTGTCTTATGTTTGCTGATGATACCACAGTAACAGTAGCTGGCACAGACATTAACACTGTTCAGTCTCTTTTACAGCATCACCTGGACATTGTACAAGCTTGGTGCACTATTAATAGTATGTCCATTAATAAAAACAAAACTCAATCTTTGATTATTTAAACCCGCCAAAAGATTCTGCACTGTCAACCAAATACGTTGTTGACCTCTAGACGGAGACCGTATTAAGCAAGTTACGGACCACAGCCTGTAGGGTGTGGTCACCGACCAGTCTCTAAGCTGGAAGTCACATGTCTCTTTCATCGCAAACAAGATCTCACAAAAATTGTTTCAACCCTCAAAAATCAAACATTTTTAATGTCCGCACTCTAGACTTATATTCTATTATGCACATAATCAAAGTCACCTTTCTTTTTGCTCTAATATCTGGAGCCGCTGTGGCTTGTCGTTTTTGAAACGCCTAGAATCCCCACATAAAAGGGCGCTACGACTTGTTTGCCTGAATAATAACATTCCCAGTGCTCAGCTATTTTCACAGTTGAATGTTCTTCCTCTTAAAAAATTCTTCTTCTTCCAAGATCTCCTGTTTGTGCATCAAAATTTTACACGGAAGAACGCCTTCATACTTGCAAATTTTCTTTCGCTATAAGTACTGCTCATATTTTATACGTGGCGACCTACTTTTGGACCTTGCAAAACCTCGAACTGACCTCTTACGAAGTTGTTTTAGTTCTGCAGGTGCTTTAGCATGGAATTCCCTACCCAAGTCTGTCAAAACCGATAATTACATCTCATTCAAAAGACATTTGCATTCACATTTCATGAAATCATGTACACACATTTAACGACAATTCTGTTTCAGTTATTTCAACGTTTCTGTGATGAAGTGAATCTGTATCGCAACGCGCTCAAATTTCCCCGCTTCAAAACCTAGTTAACGTATTTTTACAATCTATAACTGTGGCCTAATGGATATGAACGCAGTTTCATAATCCAGATATACCAGGTTCGAAACCTGCTGCAGGCGGTTTGGTGGCAGATCGCTTTGTGTGGATTTTTAACAATGGTATAAGCGCCGTACCGTTCAGAAAGCAATGGCAAACTACTGAACGTAAAAATTGCCTAGAAAAATCACAAACAGCCAATAAAAGCTGGGGTTGATTGCCACGTCCTGTAAAGGATAAGCAACTAACTATAACTAACTACGGTATTTGAAATTTGTCTGAGGGGCAAAGTCCTTTTACCGCTAAAAATTTAACTAGAGAATTTGAACAGGCCATTTGAATTTGAAAGCCATCGCAAGTTGAGAGCAGCGGAAAAGCCTTGTGACCAAGCTTTTACCGTCTGGACAAGAAAGCAGTTAGAAAACCTATTTACTGCTAGTCAACTTTGTGCATGTGTTATTATTCTTTACTTGAGGTAAGATAGATGCTTTTATTTGTATATTTCCTTAGCGAGTATCAGGCTATATGTGTATGCCGATACATTTTATTTCGATACTGCTAATTGGGAGATGGTTCAGGTTACGACGACCTAGGTAGGAATGCAGTCTTTTTCGGAGTGAAATGGGTAAAAAATGTTTTGCTATTGGCCTTACAAATTTTGTGCCATAGTGCCGTGGTAATAAAATTGATATTGCCATTGGGAGGTGAAAATAAATGTGTTTGTAAGTTTGCCATAAAATTTTGCGACTGTAAGTCCAGGAGAAAATAAATTGGTAGTGGTTTCTGGAGTGACACAATGTTCAAATAACATGTGACACTATACATAGAATGTTTGAAAGAAGTCATTAACAGGTCACAAGAGATATTTGTACACCCCTGCTGATTATGTGGAAGACAAGCAATGCTAAAGGAATAGTGGCTTTAATGCCATATGAAAAAAAGAATGAAAACACAGGACTGAGTGTAGTCAAGGAAATATAGGGTTTGGTGCATATGGTCAGCACACATGGCTGACCCCAGGTAAGATTACCCTTGATTAGTTGTGGAATTGTTATAGACAGGCTATAAAGGGGAGGAAACTTTCCTTCTCATTTAGGGTTGTATTACCAGTAAAAAAGTGTTACAGACAACCTGGAGAAGACAGAAATTGTGGGCAGTGAAGGCTCACAATATACCTTGAGCTACAGGCCATATCTTCTTCATCCAGAAAGCAGCACCATTTGAGTGACCATATACATAGTCTGGAGCCCATAGCATCAGACAGGCTTAATAGATAAGTCCCTCAACACGGGCACATGACAGTTCCTCTCAATTTAAACCACCACAACAAAAAGAATTTCCTGGGGAATGATGAAGAAAACAAACCCTCAAATAACTGACTATTGTTAATATCAAGCATTGAAAATCAGACAGTGGGGTACTCATTCTAGTGACAATTTTATTTTGTTACACTTCATGGACAGAGTTCCATCTTATTTATTTAAAAACTGTGAATAAACATTTTATGATTTTGACAAGTCCTGTTCCAAAAGATTGAGGTTCGGGACAATAATTTGTATATTTATTCCCATATATATATACTAAAACGTCCCCACCAGTCTTACTTACTTACATTTTGTTGAATTACAGTTCTGTTTGTATTAATTCATTCCTCACATTAAATACATACATACCCTAGACACTTGCCATATACATAACACTACAGAGATAAATGTACACGGGGTGAGATCATAAGAGATAGCGGATAGGGACCCCTGAGAAATACATCATCATCTTTCTGATTCAGGGTACTTACATAGCTTGACCTCACCTTGTTAACCTTTAAATTTACTACCATCAAAACCTCTTATCACATATTGGTGTCCTGTCCGGGATTTTTGTTCCACCATACCCTGGGGCCCACTCAGTAGGAAATAAATTTTATAAAACTAAACAAATTGTGGTGAATTGGATGAGCTGTCATTGCCATTATTTAATTAAGTAGTATTTGTTACATTATTACAGAAGTGTTGATAATTTGTAGGAGAGAATGGCAGACTTGGCCAAATTCAGATCTGCTACTATGCAGACGGCAAAAGATCTTGGCATGAGTGGGGACATTCTGATTCAGTATGTTACTACTGAATGTGACAAATTTATTGATAGGGAAGATAGGAGGTTAGCTGAAGAGAAAAGGTTACAATTAGAAGCAGATAAAGAGGAGAAAAGGTTACAATTAGAAGCAGATAAAGAAGAGAAAAGATTAAAATTAGAGGCAGATAAAGAGGCTAGGAAATTAGAGGCTGATAAGGAGGCTGAGGTTAAAAGGTTACAGTTAGAGGCTGAAAGGGAGGTTAGGCAGATGGAGGCTGAAAAAGAGGAAAAGAGATTGCAAAGGGATGCAGAGGAAAGGAGATTGCAGATGGAAGCAGATGATAAAAGATTGCAAAGAGAACATGAATTAAGATTAAAAGAACTGGAACTTCAAGGACATGTTCCAGAAAATGGAAGCGGCCCATCTACCTCGGATACTAGTGCGAGTCAGGGTGCCTCAAATTCAGCTATGAATTTTCACTTAGATCCTTTAGTAGAGATAGAAGATGAGATCGAGTCCTATCTCAGTAGATACGAGAGATTAGCTACTAACTATGGGTTGGAGAAGAAGAAGTGGAGTTTAAAATTATCCCAAGGGCTTAGGGGAACATCTTATGAAGTCTTCTCCAAGTTAAGCAGAGAAGACCAAGAAGATTATGATATTCTCAAACAAGCCTTATTAGTTAGATACGAAAAAATAGTGAATTTTATAGGAAGAAATTTAGGAATGCTAAGCTACTTTCTGGGGAGACCTACCACCAATTCTCTGCCAGACTAGAGACGTATTTGGAGAAATGGACTGCTCTGGGGAAAACCCAAGATCTGAAGGAAATGATTATGATGGAGTTAAGAGAGTCCATGGCTCCAGACTTGAGAAACTTTCTCATGGAACAAGGTGCAGAGAGGGTGGGGGAGATTCTCAATGTTGCTGAGAGATATCAGGCAGCACAGAAAGAAGTAACTGGCATTAGAAAGAAACAAACAGAAAGTAATAGAACCCCACAAGACCAAGATGATTATAATAATAGGGATCAACCACCTAGTTTAAACAAAGTTATGATAGGTCAAGATTTGATCCTAGAGACAGAAACCCTCAAGTAAATGAAAAGAAACCCTACAGACCAGAAGGAAAATGGTGTAAAATATGTAGGATGCATAATCATAATACAATTGAATGTGGTAGGAAAGTTCCTCCATATCACGCTGCATGCATGATAACAGTGGACAAGGGAAAGAAGGAACTGTCTACAGGGCAGCATGAACTTTATCATCCCCCCCGGGAGCCACGCTGGCGTGGTGGTTACAACACCGCTCTGGCGACCGGGTGATTCAGGATCAAACCCGGGCGACGGCATTTGAGGATTTTTCGTCGACCGGGAATTGGACTGGACTGACTCGAGACCTGGCGAGTACATTTGAAGGAGTGTCGTCGACCAGGGATTGGCTGCTCCTGAGCCGACCCAGCTCTAATGGGTACCTCCGAGATCGGCGAGTGTCTGCCTGAATGGCGAGGGACACCTGTCTCTGTACAAGAAAAGGGATACTCACGTAAAATCAATGTCAGGTTAGACATTAACAATAACCTGAGATTTCGCCTCGAGTATTAGCGGGCGTACGGAGAAAAAAAAAGCATCCCCCATCTGTGAAGAAGTAGTATGTAATGGTACGAAAGTCAAGTGCCTTTACGATTCAGGTTTGGAATTTGACTCAGTTGTGAGTGCAACCCTGGTGCACCCTGACCAGTATACCACAGACAAAGTGGAGATACAAGGGGCATTGAAGGATACAGCCACCATGACACTTCCCGTAGCCATGATAAATGTCAAGACTAGGTACGTGGAAGGAGTGATTAGAGCAGCAGTGTGTGACGACCCTAATTACCCGCTGGTGTTAGGAAAAAGATTTGTTTTTCTAGGGAGCCCTATAAAACCTGTGATCATGGCCACGCTCCAGGTCAGGCCGACCCCTAGTAAGGAGGAGGAACCACCACTAACTATTCATCCTAAACAGATGAAAAAGGCCCAGGCAAAAGACAAATCATTGAAACCTTGCTTTGGCAAATTGCCAAATAGCCATAACCACCATAAGAAAGGAGAATTTTATTTGAAGGACGGACTGCTCTACAGGAAGGCTGGAGCAGGACCCAAAGGATATGGACAGTTAGTACTGCCATGGAGTTATAGGGAACAAGTTATGGCACATGCACATGTTGTACCAGACGGTGGACATCAGAAGATGGGTACCACCCGTCAAAGGACATCTGTGAAATATTTCTGGCCAGGCGTAGCTGCAGACATTGCAAAATTTGTGGAGGCCTGTGACCAGTGTAGCAAGGTACATTCCACACGTTGGAAAGAAAATAATAATCAGATGCTAGCAAAGCATTGTGACAAACGTGGGCCTAAAAACAAAAAGGGAAATAAAAAGGATAAAGTAGATATAGTGGATAGGGAAACACTTTTCCACAAACAGTCTTCCAATAAAACATTTAATATGGCAACTCTGCGTATGGCACAAAGAGTAAAAATAAACACAGTCCAGACCACCCCGACACACCCCTTGCCGGAATTCGTGGAACGGAATAAAAATAGCACTGAGGTTAATCGGCCAACCTTGAAACCGAAACTAAATGTTAACCTTAGAAAAGTTGGGAGTGGGCGTTTGGCCAGGTTGCCTAATGTCAAGCTCACTTCAACATACGGCTATTAATTTAGCATTACAAGGGCATCGGTGACAGTGGTAGTTGACCGACCCTATACAGTCCAATTGGAAGTATTGTACGGACATTGGATTGAGATCACACATATTATAGCAAATGCTAAAAAGTGGAATTGATTCTTGATGCAGGAACTCATTTCCCCATATTATATATTATATCACCAATTGCCGTTGGGCTGAGAAAACAGCTGGTGAATAGGGCCTTTATCTGAATGGCAGATTAAAGAGTCATATATAAATATTAGTAGAGGGTTTTTCCAAATTCCAATCAAGCTTGAGCTCAGACCAATTGTTGGCTGTGAACATTTCGGAGGGGCACATGGAACTTATATGTTGCTTTTGGATTGAAATTACTCCGAGTGTTTTATCCAGGCTGATCAGGAAATTATTGGATCCCCTACATAACTCAGCTATCACCATCTTTATAGATTCCCTCCTCATAAATATTGCAACCTCGAGGAACATCTAAACACCTACGGACATGTCATTGGACAGACTCAGGGAAGATTAATGGTGAACTTTGATTGATAATCAGCATGGGACAGGCAGTAGCACCTGCAGCTGTTTATTAACATAACCTGCAATAGATTCTTGGATTGCAGAGGTCTGAGGCAAATTTCTTGAGTAGTGCCTTCTTTGAATGACCCACCTGCAGGAACCCAGGATCACACTAAAGCAGAGTAGAATATATTTGACATAATTTGATCGAGATTGTAACACAGATAATAAAGCTGCACTAGTGGTTCACGCTTTTTAACGGGGGAGATATGTGATGAAGTGAATCTGTATCACAACGCGCTCAAATTTCCCCGCTTCAAAACCTAGTTAACGTATTTTTACAATCTATAACTAATTACGGTATTTGAAATTTGTCTGAGGGGCAAAGTCCTTTTACCGCTAAAAATTTAACTAGAGAATTTGAATTTTTCTACTACCACAGGTTAAAAGTTACTACCCCCATACACACACACACCCACCCTAATATTTATCGAAGGACGTAGTCAAAATTAACAACCAATCAAATTGTTACCTCGTTTTTGGTAGAGACAAGAAATCTTGGTTGTAGTGGCAAAAATGCCGATTCTGTGTTTTTGACCAAAATTAAATAATTTATTTCTCAATAACTAAAGGGAATTAGAAAGAAAGGGATATCTTGAATTATAGCGCTGATATTGATTAATATATTAACCTAAAGATTCCCACTTAATAAAATTATCTTGACTTAGAAAAATTTAATTTACTGATATTTTAGATCAGGTTAGAACTACCATTAATTACAAAAAAATTACCCAGATGAAACTGTTAAGGAATAAACAAAGGAAAAGTAAATATAACGATAGAGGTCAGTTGACCGTGTAATTATCACTTTTAATATTGGAAATCGGTCCATAAATAACGGAGATATAAAATACACAAAGATAATCAGACGAACAAACACACTTACGATTGCTCAAAGTTTATAGTCCAAAAATAGTTAACATTTTGACTCGCTTTTTGATTGGTTAGAGGGTAGGGTCATAAAAATTAACACCTCCTTGTAAGATCAGGCCATTTGAATTTGAAAGATATCGCAAGTTGAGAGCAGCGGAAAAGCCTTGTGACCAAGCTTTTACCGTCTGGACAAGAAAGCAGTTAGAAAACCTATTTACTGCTAGTCAACTTTGTGCATGTGTTATTATTCTTTACTTGAGGTAAGATAGATGCTTTTATTTGTATATTTCCTTAGCAAGTATCAGGCTATATGTGTATGCCGATACATTTTATTTCGATACTGCTAATTGGGAGATGGTTCAGGTTACGACGACCTAGGTAGGAATGCAGTCTTTTTCGGAGTGAAATGGGTAAAAAATGTTTTGCTATTGGCGTTACAAATTTTGTGCCATAGTGCCGTGGTAATAAAATTGATATTGCCATTGGGAGGTGAAAATAAATGTGTTTGTAAGTTTGCCATAAAATTTTGCGACTGTAAATCCAGGAGAAAATAAATTGGTAGTGGTTTCTGGAGTGACACAATGTTCAAATAACATGTTGTAGTGGTGTTTGATGGTATTGTATGATGGTGTTATTACTAAATGTAAATTGTATGAGGCCAGCTGTGAAGGCTCCTGAGATAAAATGTAGTGGTGAATTGTCAGAAGGCCTTTCTTGCTACCACTACGACCTCACACTTAATTTTTTTTAATGAATGTGGCTACGTAAAGTGTCTAGGGTTATGATATGTAGTGTGGTGTAATGGATTATAAATATACCCACAGATATTAACAAGACTAATAATATTAATAAATGTTAAAATACACTGAACTAACTCACGTGTGTAAAATTTTTTGATATAAGTATATTACATTTATTTTGTTCTGTGTCAATTTTTTAGGTTGACCAGAACTTAAAAGGATTTAGAGATTATGAAAAGAAATGCATAGAATATTATATCATAAATGCAATAGTGTACATATATATGTACTATACTAGTTTAGTTTTATTAAAATGTTCTAGTATTCATCTACTTGGGAGGATAGTTACTGTTTGTGCTGTTGGGGTGGCCTCATCACACCTGTCTATATTGACTACACAGTGTCCAGAAAATGGTGGGAATTTTTATGGGGTTCTTAGTAACTAAAGGGCGTTGGTGAAAGTCCAGCAGACCAGAGGCTCACTCATCTGGTAGTTGTCGCTCTGGTGCTGAAATCAGGTGGTCCCACCTCTCCGTGCTGGCGGGCAATAATGGTGGTCTCTGTCACAAATACTGCACAGATACACTCGAGTAAAGTCACCAACTGAATAGACCCTGCTTTGTTGACGACAGAAACTCGCAGCTCAGATTATGAATAAATAACACAGAATTGCTAGCAAAACTCAGCTGAGCTGCTGGCTATAGTATTGTCCCCTAAATTTATTTCACTTGCTTTCATATGGAATCACCACACTTTAAAATCTGTGTCTATCACTGAACAACTATTGAAGAATGGCCCCACTTTCCGTCTGACGCTAATGATATGATTGTCTGTGGCCAATCACTGCCTCTCGTTTATTTTAAATTTCAAATTTCCTACCATAAAGTCATTTCAGTCATGCTTCAGTCAAGTATGGATGTTTATCTGTTAGTCTGTCCGTCTCTACTTGTGTTTCTAAAAAAAATGTGCTTGATTTTTGAACCAACCTTTCTCTCCCCTCCAAAATTTTGTCGTTAAAAGTTATATTTAGACACAGCTACCGCTCAAAAACCCTCTCCTCCATACTAAGTAAATTTGAACACCTGCGTCCAAGGTCGTGTTTTTGTGTGCAAATTGCGACTCTTTTTTATTCAACACAGTCTGTCGATGATGTGAACTACACTGTCTTTTGTCATTATCTTCATTATTATCTATCCGTTTGTAAAATTAAGACCATCTTAGTTCACTGCTCAGAATAGGCCATCCGGCCAGCTAATTTTTATATTCCTAACATTAATATTAAGAAAAAATTACTTTTTAATTTTTGTAATATTCCTAACATCTGCGTTTTACCGCTCCATTCAAATCAAAAGCTTGGTATCGCAAAAGCGTCCAATAAATGACTGTGGCGTATTATATCTAAGGTCCCTTCTGTCGAGTTGCTTACTTTTTATGTCAACTTGGGAAACGTGACTTTTCTCCGTTTCCCCCCCAATTGCGTCTCCTTAGCCTTTCCAGTCATATTTTTCTCCTTTTTGATCCGCCGTTCCCCTCCTGTTTAGCACAGGAGGATGAACCGCGGTCTATCGATCATTGTTTTTATCCTTAAATGTTTTCCTTGAGGAAGACAAGCATGCTGTGGCGGAATAGTGACTGTTTGAAAGTAGTCATTAACAGGTCACAAGATATTTGTACCACCCCTGCTGATATTGGAAGAAAAGCAATGCTAAAGGACACCTTCTTTTTGCCATTTGAAAAAGGAAATATAAGGTTTGGTGCATATGGTCAGCACACATGGCTGACCCCAGGTAAGATTACCCTTGATTAGTTGTGGAATTGTTATAGACAGGCTATAAAGGGGAGGAAACTTTCCTTCTCATTTCAGGGTTGTATTACCAGTAACAAAGTGTTGTAGACAACCTGGAGAGGACAGAAATTGTGGGCAGTGAAGGCTCACAATATACCTTGAGCTACAGGCCACGTCTTCAACCAGAAAGCAGCACCATTTGAGTGACCATATACGTAGTCTGGAGCCCATAGCATCAGACAGGCTTACAAGTTAAGTCCCTCATTACGGGCACATGACAGTTCCTATCAATTTAAACCACCACAACAAAAAGAATTTCCTGGGGAATGATGAAGAAAACAAACCCTCAAATAACTGACTATTGTTAATATCAAGCATTGAAAATCAGACAGTGGGGTACTCATTCTAGTGACAATTTTATTTTGTTACACTTCATGGACAGAGTTCCATCTTATTTATTTAAAAACTGTAAATAAACATTTTATGATTTTGACAAGTCCTGTTCCAAAAGATTGAGGTTCGGGACAATAAATTGTATATTTATTCCCATATATATATATATATACCAAAACGTTCCCACCAGTCTTACTTACTTACATTTTGTTGAATTACAGTTCTGTTTGTATTTATTCATTCCTCGCATTAAATACATACATACCCTAGACACTTGCCATATACATAACATTACAGAGATAAATGTACAGTGGGTGAGATCAGAAGAGGTAGCAGATAGGGACCCCTGAGAAATACATCATCATCTTTCTGATTCAGGGTACTTACATAGCTTGACCTCACCTTGTTAACCTTTAAATTTACTACCATCAAAACCTCTTATCACAGTTTCCATGAGCATTTAACTGTCATTGTAATTTTTTAAATTTCAAATTGAATTTTTAATATTAAGTAGCTTTATTGCTTGACCACTCTCTCTCTCTCTCTCTCTCTCTCTCTCTCTCTCCCTCTCTCTATGTGCGTGAATGACTATGAGTAAATGTACTTGTGTATGCTCAGTTTCTGATTGTGATGATAATATTAATTAATCCTGTCTGAAGTTGTTAATATTTTAGTTTTAATTTGTAAAACGCTGAAAATTGTATTGCAGTGCATAAATGTAAAAAGGCAATTATGCCTATTTCTTCACCCTGATGAAATAAGGATTTCGTTCGTTCGTATTCAGTGTTTCTCTGAAGTGCTCTGCCCATCTTGTTACCTGCCCCTGTGACGTGGTGATGAGATTTCTTTGCTTGTCTCTTACTAACGTTATGTTGTTTGCACCTCGTTTTCCACTGATAGCTTTAGTTATTTTAAAACTGTTTTATAAACTGTGCTTTGTTCGTTTCTCAGTGCTGCCTCTTCTGCCTGTCTTGCACGGTCATCCAGAAATGTCCTTTTGTTAGCACGGGTTTGACGTTTTACTTCCTTGTCCAGCTGATTGTACTGTTCACTATATATTGCCTTTAACCTGGAGCCTTAGCTTCTGTTTTCTTTCTTTTCATTTCCTTTCTCTTCACTATGGTGTTTAGCGTTTCTCGTGTTATCCAATCTTGGCTCTTTCTTTCCTGGAATCCCAAGCATGACTTGCTGCTTTTCTTGTACTGTATATTGTTGAGATGGTGTTGAATTTCTGGTCGACATCATCGGTCTCTGTTCTTTCCTGGCTTTTGGTAATCTGATATCATCTCTTTACGTCGACCACGAAAGCTTTTCTGGTGAGGGGGGTCTTTAAGTTTCGTGATGTTATATCTTTTCTGTTTGATTGCAACTGGTCCAGCAGCTCTGAGTTTCACCTTCAGTCTTGCTACTACTAGGTGATGATCACTTCCCACATCTGCGCCTCTTCTTACTTTCGCGTCTTGTGGTGCATGTCTCCATCTGCCATTGATCATTATGTGATCTATCTGGTTTCTGTCTCGTCCGTTTGGTGATTCCCACGTTAACTTGTGCACTTCTTTGTGTGGAAAAAGTGTTCCTCCAATGACCAGGTTGTTAATACTGCAGAAGCTTATTAATTTGTCCCCATTCTCATTTGCTGTTCCACTGCCGCATTTCCCCATTTCGTTATAATTATTGTGTGTTCCAACTTTCGCATTAAGGTCTCCCATTACTATAATAAGATCGTACCTGGGTACAGTTTCCATTTCCTTTTGTACCTGTTGATAGAACTCGTCCTTGATCTCTTCATCGCTGTCGTTTGTTGGTGCATATCATTGTATAATTGTGGTGTTGGTGAATCTCCCTCTCAGTCTTGCTCTTATCAGTCTGTTGTTGATGGGTTTCCATTCCAGTAAAGACCTTTCCATTCCTTTCTTCAGGATAATGGCTACACCTTCGTTGTGCTGACCATCCTCTCTACCAGAATAAAGTACAGTTTCCCCTGTAGCTGTTTTTATTCTCCCAGTCCCTGTCCATCTGTTCTCGCTTATTCCCAGGATATGTAATTTGTAGTTCCTCATCTCTGCTGTGATTTGTCTCAGCTTTCCTGCCTCATTCATAGTTCTGACGTTCCAAAATCCAATTCTGGTTTCGTGTTTTGTGGTCACGGCATCCGTTTTCATGCCAATGGCTTCCTTTCGGCTTTCACCGCTGGCAGTCATACGAGCCTGAGACTCTGGATGTCCGTCCCGCATCAAAGTTTTTCCATTTGTTACCGTTTCCGTAACATGTGCGATTTTTTTTTACATAGATAGGGGTGTCGGCCCTGTGCTAAAACACCCAACCTGGAGGACCAGGGTACCAGCTTTTGTCTGACCCTTACCCACGCAGACCAGTGCAGTTTGGTTGAACCTACCAGGAGTAAAACTCCCACTGGCATAGCTCTGGGGATTGTCAGGGTACACAAGCTGCCATACCGCTACAAGGTATAGGTACCATTGATGGCAGAAGCATCACAACCGAGATCATTTAATCTGTCATGAACTTTATATCTTCCCGCCCCTACCGTGAGAATTAGAAATTTTCCCATATTTTCTGAACCCCCCAACTGAAATGATTCCGTAAAATATTACTTTAAAAGCTCTATATGGTTATGTGTTTAAAATAACTCAGTCAAGCGGGTGCAATTCCCTCATCAGTGGTTAAATCAACTATCTGTCTGTATTTACAGATAACAAATTTAATAATCAATTATAGTTAACAAAGTTAAAATAGAGTTGTTTATGAAAAAATGAAGCACTGATATTTTCATCAGTGGTAGTGATATCCAGTCACCTTATCTTTTCATCCACCCGTGTGTTACCGGGGCCCGAAAGGGGAGCAAAGAATAGTAACACTGTACCTAACAAGTCATGTCGTAAAAAGCGACTAAGGAGGGTTGGGCATGGGGCTGGTTACCCCATCCCGTAAAAAACTTGTTACCACAAAAACTTCAACAAATATGGACAAGTCAAACAAAGAATATAAATCAACTCAGCCGCCCAAGATAGAAGAAGGTCCTGTGGAAAGGAGGCGCATGATTCTACCTGGGTTGCAGACTAACTTTTTTTCGTCTAGGAAAATTTCCAGGATTGGCACTTGGAATGTTTGCACTCTGTAAACACATGGAGAAGAGAACTGGAAACAGAGGTGAAGGTGATGAGGAAAACATGGAAAGAACTTGAGCGGATGGCACAGGACAGAAAGACTTGGCATGTGTTTGTTGAAGGCCTATGCTCTTTGGGGAGCTAAAGGGTATTGATTGATTGATTATCTTTTCATACTCCTCATGGACGATGTCATCAAGGCATGTAAGGAGAGAACAAGAAAGTATTCAGTAGGGTACTGGAAGATGAGACAGGTCTGTATTTCAGAGCTGGAATTTGCTGATGATGTTGCCCTGATTGATAAATCAGAGGCACATCTCCAGTCCAACCTGCAAGTCTGGATAGAAGAGCTAGAGAAGAGAGGGATTGTCATAAGCAGCTCTAAAACAAAAACCATGGTGATATCACGAGAGGGAAGAAGACATCAGATTAAGCTGGGAGAACATGTCCTGGAGCAGGTCGACCACTTTAAATATCTCGGAGCTATTATAGACCGGAAGGGAGGCATCAAAGAAGAGTTGGCAACTCGAAAAGCAGCAGCTGGGAGTCTTTTTCAGGCCATTAATCGAGGATTCCTCAGCAAGAGAGAGGTTGGTAAGAAAATGAAGATGCCTGTATACCGCTCCACTTATGTCCCAGTCTTGACGTATGGATGCGAGTCATGGGCAATGACTACAACCCACAAAAGCCAAATCCAAACATCAGAAATTTTTTTTTTTTTTTTTGCGTACGCCCGCTATTACTCGAGGCGAAATCTCAGGTTAGTATATCTAACCTGAGACTGATTTTTACGTGAGTATCCCTTTTTTTTTCTTGTACAGATACAGGTGTCCTTCGCCATTCAGGCAGATACTCGCCGATTTCGGAGGTACCCATTAGAGCTGGGTCGGCTCAGGAGCCGCCAGTCCCTGGTCGACGACACTCCTTCAAATGTCTTCGCCAGGGCTCTAGTTAATCCAGTCCAAATCCCGGTCGACGAAAATCTTCAAATGTCCTTGCCCTGGTTTGATCTTGGGTCACCCGGTCGCTAGCGCAATTTGGTAACCACTACACCAGCGCGGCTCCCCAAACCTCATAAATAAGGTATTTGAAAAAGGTGGTTGAAATAACAAGAAGATGCATGGTCCGCAACCATACGATACGTCAAGGCCTAAAATCCCACCCCCTGCAGACCCAAGTAGAACAGTCCCAACTTAGATGGTTTGGCCATGTCTGCAGAATGGGAGAAGATCGGCTTTCAAGGCAAGCATCGGAGAGCCAGGGATCCAGACCTCCAGGACGACCCAGTGTTCACTGGGAGGACAACATTAGACAGTCTTTGAAGGACCGAGGACTGGAGTGGATCCAGGCCAGGAGGAAGACAGCCGATAGGATAGTCTGGCGCTCTCTCTTCCAAACCTCTACAACTCACGGTAGAAGGCGAACGACTAAGTAAGTAAGGTAGTGACTTTAAAGTGGCTATCGTTAAAAGAAGTTCTTATGTTGGGCCTGACTGTAAGCCAGGTGTTAACGATGGTTTGTTGTTGGTGTTGAGTTTCGTCACTGTTAGTTCCCAAGAGTGTTGTTACGTCAATCGTCAAATTATGTGGCGTTAGCACGTCCCTGACGATAATGCTGGAAGTAACTACTCCGATTTTCAAGGCAAGTGTCTTCAAGATCCGTCTGATAAAGACGCGTAGCGCATACTGCTGGCAACTTGAACCCCATACTTGCACCACAAACAGAGAAAACAAATGTTTCTTCTAAGTACAGAGTCTCCTGGCGTTACCTTTCATCTTTTTCAGAAATTTTATCCCCTCCCCCTCCCAGCATTAATGTTAAACCCAGTGAGTCTGATGAAAGTGCGTTATGACAGCGGAAAACGACAATGGCGTTATTTAAACATGTTTGAATATACACATAAACTTATTGAAATGTTAATATAATAAATATATACACCATGATGTCATCATCATCCTCTCTCAGCTCCATATGAAGCCTAAGGCTACTGCCGGTTTTGGGTTCCTTGGGAGGAAACCCGCACAAAGCAATCACCAGCTCTTACAGTGGTGGTTCATGAATCTAATCACTTTATATGCTGAGGTTGCCAGCTTCGTATGATCGTGTACACCATCAAGCAATTTACACATGTTAAATATAAAAATATAAAGTGATAAAATGCACAAATTACAATCTACACCGATTACACTAGTCAACAAATTTTCAAAAGTTATTTGTACCAGAAATTAAATATACCATTTCTTATTGATTTTGACATGCTGATTTCAAATATCATAATGAAATTCACCAATTGGCTCTGGTTTTTTTTTTAAATGATGAATTTACATTACAGTAATACAAATAATGTATGCTTGCTTAATTCTCTGGGGTGAATAGCTAGTCTTTCTACTTTAGCATTATAAAAATTGTGGTTACATACTCAATTAATTGATATTTCAACATAAAATGATAGAAAAAATAAAAACATTATTTAAAGTTCACATATCATGTTTTAAAAAGGCACATTTGAACCCATTCCGTCATTATTCAGTAGCTGTTCGAGCTCTCTTTGCTTGCTTCTTGTAGTCAATCGATGAGGTGTCTCTTGTCACAGTCCAACAGTAATCAGCAAGCATTGAAGGGCTCCAATTGCCTTAGATACCTTGTCTCCATAGCAGCAATGTCCTGGTGAAATCGTTCATCATGCTCATCACTGACCGCTCGACAGTTTGACGTAAAGAAATCCAGATGAGACTCCAGAAAAGGAATTTTCAAAGACATGTTGCAGCCAAGACTCTTATACTTCAGAAGGAGATTTTCTACAATTTCATTGTAATTATCAGATCTGTTGTTTCCAAGAAAATTGTCCACCACTGACTTAAATGCTAGCCATGCTGCTTTTTCCTAGCCATGCAACACGCAAAGAAACTCGTCATCGTGAAGAAGTTTTCGAATTTGCGGACCAACAAATACTCCCTCTCTTATTTTAGCTTCACTCAGTCTTGGAAATTTTCTGATGAGGTATTTGAAAGCCTCATCTGTTTTCTCCATTGCCTTGACAAAGTTTTTCATGAGACCCAGCTTAATGTGCAAGGGTGGCAACAAAATCTTGCTGGTGTCGACAAGTGCTGGGTTCTCAACGTTCTTACTGCCAGGCTACAATGACTGCCTGATTGGCCAATGTCTTCTGATGTAATGGTCACTTCGTGCACGGCTATCTCACTCACAGAGAAAGCAACAGTACTTGGTGTATCCACTCTGTAGTCCAAGCAAAAGAGCGACCACTTTTAAGTCACCGCAAAGTGACCAAAGATGATGATCAAAGTTTATACACTTCAAAAAGCTGCTTAATGTTTTCATAAGTTTCTTTCATATGAACTGCGTGACCAACTGGAATTGACGGTAACACATTACCATTATTCAACAAAACAGCTTTAAGACTCGTCTTGGATGAATCAATGAAAAGCCTCCACTCTTCCGGTATGTAATTGATTTTGAGGGCTGCCATTAAACCAGAAATGGTGTGGCACGCAGAAAGGTCACCCTCTTTGAAAAAGAATGTAATAAGCGGCTTCTGGTGGTTCCTATACACAGAAATTGTAACATCTTCTGCCAGGAGATTCCACTGTTGCAATCTGGAACCCTAAAGCTCCGCCTTGTTCTTCGGTAAATTCAGATTTCTTACAAGATCATTCAGTTCACCTTGGGTTATTAAGTGTGGTTTAGTTTGCTCAATATCTGGGTCGCTTGAGGTTGATGGTTCAGGACCACCAATGTCCTCTTCTTCATCAGTGGAAGCAGCTGAAAATGATTCTGGCACTTTGGGAACTGTTAGGTCATCGCCATGTGGTACCGGACGTATTGCAGAGGGGATGTTCGGATATTCCAGAGTCCATTTTTTTCTTCTTTGATATGCCTTTCCCAATTGGAGGGACCATGCAAAAGTAACAGTTGAGATGATCAGTGGGCTCTCTCCAAATCATTGGGACTGCAAAAGGCAGTTTAAGATGTGCTGTTATCTTGATCTCCTATTCTGCAGCCAAAATACAAACTTTAGTTATATTTCGTTTTTGTGATAGAAATGTCACCTCACCACATACGATATATAACAGAAATTATTAGCACTGTTCACACATGTCCTAGGCATTTCTAACTACGATAAGGACAAATGCACTAACTAATGGCAAAATTTTATCAGAGATAAGATATTTATACACAAAGGTGATGTAATCATAGGTAGGATTGCATCATCAACTTCTAGTTACATTTTTATTGGTCATTAGAAAAAATTATGCAATCGCCCACAACAGTTGCGTCATATATATAAATTGACCGTAATTAAATAAACTAGTAGCATATATCTTGAAAACTAGAGCCAATCAACATTTTTTAATGTCATTTTCGTTTTCAGCACACCAAAATTAGTTAAGATCAGCTATTTTCATTTCTGGTACATTTTGGTTGTTGACTAGTGTTATCGGGAATGAATTCACAGACTTCTTGCACAAGACAAACTTCAGAACAATGTCGGACCACTAGTTTTAAGAGGATGGGTGTGAAAAAAAAAATCGAAAAAAGGTGATTCGTCTTACGAGGACAAAAGAATAAGAAAATAGCCAACGTTACGGCCACAAGGCCTTCGTCAGGGAAAGGAAAGAAAGTGAAGGTTAGATAGGACACATAAGAACCTAAAAAAATATAAAAATTAAAACTAGGTACTTCCCTGAAGGCGTTAAAGTCCTAACGCTTATAGGCGCGTGCCAGGAAAAGGAAATGACTGCCACCACCGGATGTACGCAATACATACTTAGAGACTAAAAAACGAAACTGAGCAATAAACTAACCAAACGTAATATAAGTGGGGACTGGAAATAGAAGGGAACAGAATGAGTCGAAGATAAATACATAAAAAATAAAATAAAATAAAAAATCTAGACATATTAAAAACAGTGTATTATATATTCATGCGTATAATTAGAGGGCGGCAGAAAATAGAAAAAATGGGATAAGAGTGGAAAGAGTCAAAGTAGAACAGGAGAGGAAAGGGTGACCTCAGACAAAGGTGTGTACAGTGTTGAGCCCAGCTGGTTTTAGACACCCCATGCGGTGGATAAGACGGTTCTCAAGCTGTTCTCGGCTAGCAGTGTCAGAGGAGCAGGATCAGATCGCCGTGACCTGGATGTCGATGGGACCCTGGTGGTCAGGGCCATTAAAGTGTATGGCAACTGGTGTGGCTTTGTGCTGAGAGATGTCATTTAAGTGCTGGCTGAACCTGTCCCCAAGTCGTTTGCCTGTTTGGCCAATATAGGTTTTGCAGCAACGTTTACATATGATCGTATAAATGACGTTGCGCGACTCACATGTGAAGCTACTAGTGATGGTGTACGTAGCCTCATGAAAAGACACCTTGCGGGTTGAGATGACATACTTGCACGTGTTGCATCGTGTCCGACCACAGGGTAATGTTCTAAAGTGAGTGGCATTCTCCTTTGGGAGACGGCTGTAAACAAGAAGATCCTTCAGGTTCTTGTCGCTTCTATATGCCACCAAAGGTGCTTCACCGAATACTTCTTGGGTCACAGACTCTGCTTGAAGGATAGGTAAGCTACGGAAAAGGATCTGTTTGACTGCAGTACTATGAGGGTGATAGGTCAGGATTAATTTAACTCTATCCGAAGTGGATTTATTGTCGTAAATTTATTTTGAGAGAAAGAGTCTTAGAAATGGTGGTCCGGTTTAGAGTGGAGAATGGTGGTGAAAAGCTCAGTGATAGAAAATGTACAGAGTAAATAGTTGCTTCACAGAGTGCTCGGGAGAGTAAAGACAGACTTATTTACGACAAATCGTTTCTCTCAATCTTCTCTTCAGACTCTCCTGGTCAAACAATTATTTGCCAGTTTCCAGACACACATCTGCGCTCACACCGATTTGGTGCTTCAAACACACAGACGCACGTAAATACAAACTATATTAAACAAATAGGGGAAATGTTGGGCTTTGGGTATTTCCAACACAGTGGCCTACTAAGTAAGTTTATGATGTTTATTAACCTTAAAAAAAATCAAATCACAAACAAATATCAAGTGTTACATAAATTATCATAAGTACAGAAAATGCAAATAACAAGGTGAGGGGGGTGAAGAAGATTGGTATCGACTAAGCCCTTCCCGCTTGTATTAGACAAAGATAAACCCAGTCCAAAGATAGATAGTTATCAGGAACATAGGTAATGTAACCTAACAGTGAAGTTAATTACTCTGAAAGAGGGGTTACAAATCTTAGGTATGGGTGGTAGAAAAAAAATCCTGTTATTCCCTATTGTTCTTTAAAATGTATTACCCGGTAGGCAAGTTAACAACTGGTTTTTCAAACAAATTAAAATCTCCTGTCATTCATGCACTCTGTGAGGATCCACACTCATAAACACGCACACACTTACCGATTGCCGCATCAGACAATCCATAGAATTATATAACAAGCAATTACACTCATGACATGTGAAACTGTCTAGTACTTCGATGTCCCGTCCCAGATGTTGCGAGGTTTGCTGATAGCAAATATTCCCACTTATCGCCGGACTTGAAGCCTAAGAGTTCTTGTGTTTTATTATATAAAAAGGAGTCTATGGGATGGCACTGACACAGTTCGACACAGGGGTGAAAATGAAGTGATGGTAAAATTCCTTCAATGCGTGATGATAGCAACTGACCGGTAAAGTTTTTAATCCAGTGAGGAAAAACTAGGCTCAGTCACAGTCAGGTAAATCGGTATTCTCTCACAGTAGAGCAGTAAATAAAATATCGCTACTGGCACTGTTCATCTTCCAGTTTAACTTACAGGTTGAAATTTAATTTGATGATTTATTTAAATGTTCTTGGGTAGGCTTTCTTTCATGTAATTATGATAGCTAGGTCGCATCGGACCGCCACAAGATTAAATTTAAAAAATGTTTCATCAATATGTCTGGAAGCTTAAGAACCGAGTCTGAAACTCTCTGTATGATTTCTTTATGCTGGGATTGCAAAGGTGATCATTCCATAGAAAAAGATAGAAAACCCATGACAACATAATCATACCTAAAAAATCCAATAATATTCTAACGCGCGATTAATTTACCATTAAGGCTATTATATACACTCGCGTATTTAATTATGTATTTAAGAAAACACGTCACGAGTCTAATGGTTAAAATACACCTCTATATATATATATGACTTATCTAAATTTATTAATTATAAATTCCTTCGCGACTTTAACAGTTACTTTAACATTAAAGCATCTATTATTTTTTTGGAAATATTATAATAGATATATCATTAACTTTACCACTGGAACTCTTGGGATGAGTTTAATTTAATAGATTTAAATAAACACAAAATCCAGTGAAATAAAATGAAAGCACTAGACCACTGATCACTTTAACAAATATATTATACCGTGCACAGAAAAAGAAATCACTCCTAATGTAGCCACCAATTCAGATGGAAATCTAGCAGAATTTCTACAATAGCTAGTGAATCTTAAATCTCTGGCGACCGAACGATAACATGGCTTTCTACGTGGTCTGTATATATCTAACTGAAATGTAAGATGAGTGGGGCATGAGAAAGTTGACACCTTTTTAGATCTCAGGAGACTTTTGGGCATCTGACCGCCAGACTAAAGAGAGAAGCCGCCCCTGGTCTGACGTATCTCCGCTCGCTGCTTGCGCGTCGGCTTTCCCGTTCGCTCCCACTGCGATCGGTTTCGTGTTTAACACCGAGATGCGAAATACCGATAGGAAACTCGCGTCGCTCGTTTCAGGGACCACTACTGCCTTTGATGGCGCCGATAGTCTTTCCTGAGATCCCTCAGTCTGTTTGATCGTGCCGCTACTATCTGTTTGATTCTGGCACCGCCCCCACTGGGCCAAGTTAATGAAAATACTGCATATGATTGCTCAAGAGATGTCCGGGGGCGTGATTTAATCTCTCCTTAAATCAATGCAATGACCAGAATGAACGGTAGATAAACTGTCCACATATTAATCAGCAAACGTGTTGACCATCTGCGTGGAAATGTTGCATAGCTAATGAGTCCAGGTGAAAAAATCCCGTTTGACGAAAAGTTACCACAATATTCGGGGGCACTGATGCTATACGAAGGGGTCGTTACAAAGGGTCGTACTATATCATCCAACACTTCAGGGGTACCGATGTTATGAGAGGGTTCTTACCATCATCTAACAAATTCAGGGACGGATGAGTTGTCTGTCACATTTATAGTGAGGTTTGAGGGCCTCCTGACGAGAGATGGGGAGAACATGTTGGAAGGCAGAGGTGAGAACATGTTCGGGATAAAGTCTGCTACGGAAGAAATCCAACATCTCATTGGCTCGGAAGTGGAAGTCATCATCGTCTTGGCACAAACGACGGAGGCGGAGAAGTTGTGAAAATGGAAGGGAGTCACGACAAGCCCGAGGATGAGAAGAGGTATACAGAAGGTAGCTATTGGCATCTGTCGGCTTGTAGTATACTGAAGTATTGAGGCCGGAGGGTGTGATAGTAATAGTAACGTCAAGAAAGTTGACAGATACTGTGGAGATGAGGGAGGTGAACTTGATGGTGGGGTGGAAGTGGTTGACAAAGTCGATGAAGCGGGATAAATCAGTCTCGGACATATCTGTGAGACCTATGCCATCATCGATATATCTGCGGTAAAACCCGGGGAAAGGACCGGAGTATTGTTGCCATATCTGATGCTCCAAGTGGCCCATGAACAGGCAGGCATAGCTAGGACCCATCTTCGTTCCCATGGCAACACCACTAATTTGGTCAAAAAACTGACCATTGAATTCAAAGGAATTCAGTTGAAGGACCAGTTCAGCAAGACGGAGAAGAGTGTCAGTGGGAATAGAGGGACAAGTGCGCTGGTCAAGAAAAAACCGAAGAGCTCGGAGACCATCGGGGTGGGGAATTGAGGTATACAGAGAACAGACGTCTAACAAGAAAAGACGGTAGGAGCGGCCTGCTGAGAGTCGGATAGAGGAGAACGTTGTAAGAGCATGATTAGTGTCTTTGACAAAGGAGGGAAGATTCTGAACGATAGGTTGGAAAATGCTATCGAGGAAGTCGGAAATGTGTTCAGTAGGACAGGAACAGGTCGAGACAATAGGTCTGCCATGGTTCTCGATCTTATGAATTTTGGGGAGCATGTAGAATACAGGCTTGCCCAAAGAACTATCATGAATCCTAAGAAGAGATGCGTGGGGAGGAAGAGCTTTACTGGTGATGAGCTGTTTAATCGTGCTGTGTACAATGCGATTGTTGGAGACAATAGCATTGCTGGTCCTGGGCCTGTAAAAAGAGCCATTGGTCAACTGGTTTTTACCTTCACTTAGGTATAAGTCCTTTTGCCAGACGACAATGGCTCCTCCCTTGTCAGCCGGTTTGATGACAATGTCGTTGTTGCTGTCTATTTTGCATATATGTTTAAAGACATCAACCTGTTAATTATTTTGACAGTCTAAGAAAAGGGAACTGGGGATTTACGTTAGTGACAGGTTTGATTTCTGGTTATCTTCCCTTGTCTTATGCTGACTGTTCGTCTTGTCTTAGTTTCGCTCAGGTCTGTGCCATCTCTGGGCATGCGCAGGTTTTGGCGCGAGACCGGGAAACTTCCGTCTTGGGCAGTGTACCCTGGGCGTTCTGATCGGAGAGAGGTCCGATAAGTTTTCCTAGCCATTTTTCGGAGATCTGGAAGTTCTTTGTATGACTAAGATGTCATTTTTCCTTCCCCAAGTGAATTCTATATGCCAGTAATGGCAGTGTAGTGTTTTGTGTTATATAGGATTCTGAAATAAGGTAATGAAGTCAATTTTAATACATTTCGATTGCCTTTAGAAGCCATGTTGAACTCAGCTCACAGCTGACTTATTATATAGAGCCCCATCTTGGGTTCTTGAGAACGGGAACCAAGACCAAGTTGTCTTTTGTACCTTAGAAGCCCAGAGGAAAGTTATTTACTGGAGTAACCCGCTATTCAGACGGTGGGAGTGGCAGGAATTGATACACGAATATATATATAACACTACAAGGTACCTGATATGTGAGGCCCGCTACTTGCGGCCTAATGCTGTCGCCATAAAGGTCCGTTGTCACGGCCTTTGTTCTTCAGGAGAAGAAATGTCTGGCATGAGACGCCAGCAGAAGTCTTAGCCATTTGGTTAGGCCATTAAACCGCCTTGTCCCGTGCGGTGTATTTTGTACAGGGGTACCTGACAGGGGTTCTGTCAGGGTACCAGAACTTTTCTAGTATATAGAAGCAGAAAGTGGATTGACAGACCATCATTGTTGGCTCCATACATCTGTGATTATGCAAGTGCTTACCATCATAATATGTTCCATGATTATTGTACCATTGACTGTGTCGTCCATAATACTAACGTATGTCGTGTAATAAACGAATGAAACGTCGGCAGCAGTTCCGTCTTTCACTGACCTCTGCATGTGGATGAGAGTGGGTTCAGTGTGAAGCTGTTCAGAACCCAACAACGCATTCGTCTACACACACACACACACACCACATCATCCCACAGCAATATTCTAGTACTACACGTCAGAATACATGTATGCTGTTTCTGTGAGTGACTACAGTACACCCTGGCAGCGCCTCACGCTGGTGACCTAAATCTTCACTACAACTTGGTATTGTCCAGGATAACACGACACGCTCAATCTACTAACATTCACTTCACTCACGAACAGTACTTTACAACTGGTGGACCAGATTCGTGGGGTTTTCAGCTAAACTTATTTTCATGCCCACATCTGGCGTTACATCGAAATACACAAGACAGTGCTAAATAGGTCAACGACTGCTGACCCAGATAAACACTGACGTTAGAATCACTACGATTCTGCGACGGAAATATTGCTACATGGACCACAGCTGCTACAGGAATATCGCTACATGGACCACGGCGGTTACAGAAATGTTGCTACATGGACCACTGCACTACGAATAAGCTGCTACTAAAGTACTTCAGACGATATCTGCTTACTTTGAGTAAACAAGTCACGTCGTTTGCTGTCCAGCTCTGATTGTAAACAACTCAGCTGTTTGTTTACAGTTTACAGTCTACAAACTCGTCAACGTTGGAGCATCCAGTCTCAACTGGTTTTCGAGAAAGTTTTGTAGCTGTACGAGTGAAGACCACTACATTTGTCGTCGTTCGGTACCCGTCGACGGTGGATCTTCTATTTTTGCAGTTCTAACATTGCACTGCTGTGTTGACAAAGGGCCAGGAAATTACTTGAAGATAAGTGGCGAGTTATTTTGAAAACTGTGCCGTTATATTGTGTAACTGAGCCTTCTTTGTAACACATTATATGCTATTATATACTATGTGTTTTTGTCACTTGTGTTATTAGTATGTTATTTTTGTTTATTTCAGCGGGCATGGTTGGGTCGGTGGCTCCAATAGAATATCCCACATAAACGAGGGTCTATTGGAGTGTTCTATAAGGAACTTATCGTGAATTTCCCCATTTGTGGACATTTGTGCGACTTTTGGTTGCTTTCACGATATTTTTTGTTAGTTGTGACGAGATGTGTTAGTGTTGTTTTCATTATTTTTTCTCATTCTTTAGTTGTGTTCTAATTTGTTTGTATTTGTCTGCCTTCCCTTTTCTATTGTTTATTTCTATACACCCTTATGTTTATACACTGTGTTGTCATTGTATTATTGTATAATTTCGCAGTTATCACTACAATTTTTTGTAACATTTTCTTTAGTTTTGCTTTTCAGTTTATTTGACCTCTGCGAATGTTTTCATTTGTCAAGATATTTGTCTCTGTTTAATTGGTGTTAGATAGTGTTGTCATATACAGTCTACATATACATTTAATCATGAACTGTTATTAATATGATGCACATAAGATACTGAAGTGATTTGGTGACATTATAAACAGGGTAACTGTATAAAGTCTTTGACAAAAGACTTGTCTCCCACTGAGATTGGGATAAGTGTATTATTATTTCAGGTACTAATAGGTAATTATAAGACAGAATGTCTACGTTGGATTTCTTCATCCAGCAAGGGTTGACCCTTGGCAAAACTGGTGAGAAATTGGAAGAGTTTGCATTGGCTCAACATGCAAAAGCACAGAAGGCTGAAGAGAAGAAGATGCAAATGCAACTGGATAGAGAAGCTGAAGATAGAAGAATTCAGCAACAACAGAAGCTACAAACTGAACTTGAAGAGAAAAAACTACAAGCTGAAGAGAGGAAAATTCAGCATAAAAGAGAACTTGAAGAGAGAAAGCATCAAAGAGAACTTGAAGAGAAAAAGCAGGACAGAGAATTTGAGGACAGAAAGTTACAAAGAGAACATGAAGAAAAACTCTTAGCTTTGGAGATAGAGAAAACAAAAGTGACAAATATGAGTAGTTCTCAAGCGACTTCTAGTAAGACAGATCATAATACTTATAAAGTCAAACTACCCCCTTTCAATGCTGCAAAGGATGACATAACGTTTTATCTTGATATGTTCCAACTTTCATGCGAAGGGCATAAGGTAGATAAGGAAAAGTATGTCGGTCAACTGTTGGATATACTTACAGGTGAACCACTGAATACTATTATGGCAATAGAGGAGCCTAACAAAACTAACTATGAAGTGGTTAGAGAAACCTTATTAAAGAGGTATCAGCTCAAAGAAGATGATTATCGTCTTCGTTTTAAGACGATGTTACCAGAAACTGGGGTGGAGTTCTCAGACTTTGTCACAAAGATACGTCTTACTTTCAATCGATGGATTGAGTTATCTAAGACTGAACACACATATGAAGCACTTATGGACTTGTTACTTAGGGACAAAGTAATGTCATCTATTAATGAGTCCTTTCTCGCCTTTATTCATGAACGTAAACCTAAAGACATAAAAGAGATGGAACAATACTGTTGCCAGTATGTCACTGCACACCCACAACAAACAATCATTAATTCTAAGATTAAAGAGGGTTTGCCAGTGGCTTCTGCGACACCATATGGGCCTAATTTTCAGGCTAAGTTTCAAGGTAATAAACGCAACTTTGATAAGAAAGGTAATCGTAATTACGGACAGGATCAGGGTGATCCATCCTACAGGGAGTCGTCTTCTAATAATTGGAGGCGATCTGACAGCCCTCGTAACTTTGGTTCCGCCAATTTTGGGAACTTTCGTAGGGGTAGCCACAATAAAAACTATCCTAGCTATCATAATTTTGCAGGGAAACAGCAAAAACAATCGGGTAGATATGATAATCAAAGAGGAAACCACAGTTGCAATTGTGAAAACTGTGAGACAAATCAAAGCAATAGTTGCAAAAAGTCAAATAATAATAATTTCAGGGGACATAACAATCGGGGTAGAGGACAGCACAACAATAATAGATCATGTCATCATGCTAACTGTGCTCAACAGGAGTCACAAGGAGTTAGTAATGAATCAAATGATAATAAAGCTAACCCTAGTGCTGTCACTTGTTCTGCCTTCGATTATGAAAGAGCATCTCTATGCCCTCAGTGCACTACTTTGTTTGAACCTACTACTATATCTACATTGAGTTGTGGCCATCCTCTGCTCGCTCTTCACGCCGCAGCGGCGCATGACGGGAGAGGATCTCTTCTCCTACATAGAGGTCTAGTGGACGACAATCCAGTCTCAGTTCTTTTTGATTCTGGATGTACTACTATTGGGATTAGGCAATCTCTGGTAGATCCTTCCTGTGCTACTGGGAAAGAGATCAAATGTGTGACATTTGGTGGCACAGTAGAAAAATATTCTACTGCTATCATACACATAGCTACTCCTTTCTTTACGGGAGATGTCCACGCGTGTCTTCTACCGAATGCTATTGCGGATCTTATCGTCGGGCGTATACACGGGGTTAAGCAGTGTACCCCGCAGCAAATTGTTGCCTGGGAGGAGCGAAATATGGAAACTGCTAATGCAGTTGTCACTAGAGTACAGGCTCAGAAGATGTCTCCGTCTTCATCCACCGAAGGTGATGAAGTACAGGAGCAAGATAATCAGTCGGTAATTTCGCGTGACTCTTTTATAAAAAGTCAACAAGAAGACATTTCTTTAAAAAAATTCTTCCTCCTTGTTAAAGATGGTGACCCAAATCAGTACACAAATCACAAATCCTGGATCACTATGAGGAATGGTGTGCTAGTGCGTATGGTACAGCACTCAGACACATCTATGCATTCCCAAATTCTTGTACCCAAAAATATGAGAGTTCGTATACTGCAACATGCTCACGACTCCCAATGCGCTGGTCATATGGGATTTTCACGTACTAAGTCGAGAGTTCTTGCGGCTTTCTTTTGGCCATTCGTAAATAGAGACATACGTCTGTATTGCCGCTCGTGCAAAGTATGTCAAGAAGTCAAGTCGAAGGGTCCTCGCCATGCAGCACCTATTCAGGCTGCGGACATTTCTATCCGTCCGTTTCAAAAAATGGCGATAGATATAATTGGTCCTTTTAAAATCAAATCAGCCAGAGGACACCAATATATTCTTACATGCGTAGACATGTGTACTCGTTGGCCAGAGGCAATACCTCTTAAGAGCATTTCTACTGCCGACATTGCAGACGCTCTTTGGATGGTATTTTCACGGCTGGGATTTCCTGGGGAAATCTTATCAGACCATGGCACCCAACTGATATCTGACACTATGTCACAAGTGATGTCTACTCTTATTATTGATAGATCTTTGAGTAGAATCTATCATCCGATGTCTAATGGGTTAGTCGAACGTCTCAATAGAACCCTCAAAAATTTACTTGGGAAGATAACTGATGATCATCCCGAGGATTGGGACAGAGTCTTACCCGCGGCTCTCTTCGCATACAGAGAGGTTCCTAATGAACACCGGGTTTTCTCCTTTTGAGCTTGTCTTTGGCGCGCGTCCGCGCGGCCCTATGTCGTTGCTTCACGATCTGATAGCTGCCGGTGATATTAGTGATGACACACAATCTTCTTATGAATATGTCATTGCACTAAGGCAGAAAATCATTGAAGCATGCAAATTAGCAACTTCTGCATCGGAATTTGCTAAAGAAAGGGCAAGACAATTCGCGAATAAGAATAGACGCCTACGACAACTTTGTCCAGGTGACAAAGCGTTTGTATTACTCCCTACCAGGGAAAATAGACTTCTCATTGGATGGAAGGGTCCTTTTATGATTGTCTCTAAAATTTCTGATGTCGACTATGTTGTCGATATAGAGGGAAAACATAAAACCTTCCATATAAATATGCTTACGGAATTTTTTGAACGTCCAGAGTTCTTGCAACCTATCTTTCGAGCGACGGACGACACTCCAGTCCCTCAGTGTTGTTACTCATCACTGTCAGTTATACAGGATGAAGAATCTACTTTCTCGGACGTTAATCTTCCTCTTCCAATGATTCCACTTCATTCTATGGAATCATGGGAAAACATTTCTATTTCTCCTAAGTTGTCTACTGGGGAACGACTACAAGTCTATTCTACTTTACGAGAATTTCAGGATGTTCTCACGGACATTCCTGGACATACATCGGTCATTAAGCATGACATAATATTAACTGACCATACTCCTATCAGGGTCAGACCTTACCCAATCCCTATTCATTTCCAAACACAGGTCGAGAAAGAATTGGATGAAATGATACAGTTAGGGATAATTGAACCATCCAATTCGGCATACTCATCGTCTATGGTTATTGTGCGAAAGAAAGACAATAACATACGCCTTTGCGTCGATTACCGTAAACTAAATCAGGTAACGAAGTTTGATGCAGAGCCTATGCCGCTATTGGATGAGCTACTTACTAGACTTTCTAACTCTCGGTTCTTCACCAAACTAGACTTGAGTAAAGGTTATTGGCAAGTTCCGCTGACTGAGCGTGCCAAACATCTCACTGCTTTCTCTACACCAAGGGGCTTGTTCCAGTGGAACTTCATGCCTTTCGGCCTTATGAATGCCCCTGCTACATTCGTACGCATGATGCGTCGTATTCTTTCACATCGTTCAGATGTTATAGCATACTTGGACGATATCTGTCTCTTTAGTGATTCTTGGGAAGATCACTATTTGGGGTTATGTGAACTGCTGTCTACTCTGCGCGAGCATAACTTGACAGCTAAACCATCTAAAGCCTATGTTGGATTTGGTGAAATTTCTTTTCTTGGACACCGTGTTGGACATGGTCTCTTGAAGACAGAGGACCACAACACGTCTAAGATACTCAACATCACTATTCCTAAGACTAAGAAACAGATCCGTAGTCTCTTAGGTCTAATACAGTTCTACGGAAGATTCATTCCGAATCTTTCTTCTATTACGGCACCACTCTCAACCCTATTGAAGAAAGGGTCTCCTAATGTGGTGCGCTGGTCACAAGAATGCCAATCTTCATTGGATCAAATTAAGTCTTTATTTTCATCTCCTCCTATCTTAAGACTACCTATAGCTGAGAAGACGTTTGTCCTTCGTAGTGACGCCTCATCAACAGGGATAGGGGCGGCACTGATGCAAGAGTATTCAGACACTCTGCATCCAGTAATGTACGTCTCTAGGAAACTGAATGCGGCAGAGAGGAATTATTCCGTTCTAGACCGAGAATTGTTGGCTATGGTCTGGGCGATTCTTAAACTGCAAAGATTCCTTCTCGGCGCGCATTTCATAGTAGAAACGGACCAAAAAGCTCTCACAGCTATGCAGAGTAAGGATTTGAAGAGCTCAAGATCCACGCGATATGCTATTGCTCTTCAACCTTTTCATTTTACGGTACGAGCTATCCGTGGTTCGGATAATGTGATGGCAGACATATTGTCGCGATGCCCACATGAATCTACTTAACTCTCATGTCTAGATCTCATGATATAGAACTAGACTTAAGTCTGTATCTTACAATAACATACTGCTAGAACAGTTGTTAACACTTTACTTAAATTCAGTGTTATGAATTTATTGTGCTTTCTCTGTTGCCGTTCTTGGTATAACAGAGAAGGTTTGGTTGACACAATATAAAGGTCGAAAATTAATAAGGCCACATTTAATTATTGTAAATGTAATAGTGACTATGGTACATTATAACATTCTAAGAATTATGTTATTTGGATTGTTCTCAGCAAACCACTACGTTGTCCGAGAGTGCCGTTACAAATTATCTTGATGCAGTGTGACTTTCAGGCTATTCATTGGATCATACAAGCGTCCTCCGTACACGGCTTCTGAGATCAACACCTGTTAGTTAGAATGTATACTGATGTTGAAAAACTTTGTAAAGCATGTAATGTTCAACCATTAGATAATAATGACTTTGTTACATTAATCTTTGAGAGATTTCTATGCTAATTTGATTTCTCTATATACATATTGTAATTCATCATTGCTACACATATTTATGGATATTGTATGTACATATTGTTGACATTGCAACATTGCCAGCACCTAAAGGTTCCATTGGCACCTCCCGGATATATTTTATCTAGAGAATATATATTTTCTCTTGTCTTGTGAGATAACTGTTGTTCTCACCAGACGCACTATTGTGCGTCGTTTGGGTCTGACATTATGTCATTACATTTATGTTGATCCTTTCATCGGCGCATTATTCATGCGTTATGAGCTTGTTGCATCTTGCTCAGTGATGTATTTCCAAAAAAAAATGTTTCTTTTTTTTACCCGGGGTGTGCGGTAACCTGTTGCTGTCTATTTTGCATATATGTTTAAAGACATCAACCTGTTAATTATTTTGACAGTCTAAGAAAAGGGAACTGGGGATTTACGTTAGTGACAGGTTTGATTCCTGGTTATCTTCCCTTGTCTTATGCTGACTGTTCGTCTTGTCTTAGTTTCGCTCAGGTCTGTGCCATCTCTGGGCATGCGCAGGTTTTGGCGCGAGCCGGGAAACTTCCGTCTTGGGCAGTGTACCCTGGGCGTTCTGATCGGAGAGAGGTCCGATAAGTTTTCCTAGCCATTTTTCGGAGATCTGGAAGTTCTTTGTATGACTAAGATGTCATTTTTCCTTCCCCAAGTGAATTCTATATGCCAGGAATGGCAGTGTAGTGTTTTGTGTTATATATGATTCTGAAATAAGGTAATGAAGTCAATTTTACTACATTTCGATTGCCTTTAGAAGCCATGTTGAACTCAGCTCACAGCTGACTTATTATATAGAGCCCCATCTTGGGTTCTTGAGAACGGGAACCAAGACCAAGTTGTCTTTTGTACCTTAGAAGCCCAGAGGAAAGTTATTTACTGGAGTAACCCGCTATTCAGACGGTGGGAGTGGCAGGAATTGGTACACGAATATATATATATAACACTACAAGGTACCTGATATTGAGGCCCGCTACTTGCGGCCTAATGCTGTCGCCATAAAGGTCCGTTGTCACGGCCTTTGTTCTTCAGAAGAAGAAATGTCTGGCATGAGACGCCAGCAGAAGTCTTAGCCTTTTGGTTAGGCCATTAAACCGCCTTGTCCCGTGCGGTATATTTTGTACAGGGGTACCTGACAGGGGTTCTGTCAGGGTACCAGAACTTTTCTAGTATATAGAAGCAGAAAGTGGATTGACAGGCCATCATTGTTGGCTCCATACATCTGTGATTATGCAAGTGCTTACCATCATAATATGTTCCATGATTATTGTACCATTGACTGTGTCGTCCATAATACTAACGTATGTCGTGCAATAAATGTAATGAACCGTCAGCAGCAATTCCGTCTTTCACTGACCTCTGCATGTGGATGAGAGTGGGTTCAGTGTGAAGCTGTTCAGAACCCAACAACGCATTCGTCTACACACACACACCACATCATCCCACAGCAATATTCTAGTACTACACGTCAGAATACATGTATGCTGTTTCTGTGAGTGACTACAATACACCCTGGCAGCGCCTCACGCTGGTGACCTAAATCTTCCCTACAACTTGGTACTGTCCAGGATAACACGACATGCTCAATCTACTAACATTCACTTCACACCAAAACAGTACTCCACAGTCGTCTCTACGGCGAAGAAGGGAGAGAGCACGGGACTCCGCAGACGTAAGATTGGAATAGAGCAATCTACGAGGACGGAGCTGCTGAATTTCGTGGATGGTGTTCTTTATGTACAGGTCCAGGGCATGAGAAGCCCCAGGTTTAGGTGTAAAAGGAGGTTTCGCGGAGTCGGAAAAACGTGCGAAGATGTCAGATTCAGCCTGAGACTGCGGAGTGCTGTCCTCCTGTCTAAAATGGAATTTCAGCCTCATGCGACGGTGAAACCGATGAACATCCTGGAGGAGATTATATGGGTCTAGGGTCGGGCGAAGAGGAACAAATTGTAGGCCCTTACTGAGAACAGAGTGCTCTTCCTCAGAGAGCGACAGATCTAGGGGGGATGCAGACTACCTGAGTGCGAGATGGAGTGGAGGATGGAGGAGTAGCATTAGTGGTAGGGAGGAGACGGGATAGTTTAGGATGTTTAGTAGTTAAGAGGCTGTCTTGCAGGTGATCGGGTAATTACTTTAATTATAATCCCATTGTTATCCTGTATGTAGGTTCCTATGACTCGGGGTTTCCAGTACTATAGTCGATTTTTCTTTCTGTCTAATATCAGGAGATCCTCTAATACTTGGTTCTGTCTTTATGTTGGAATTCTGTTTCTATTCGGAATCCTGTTTCTATTCGTTATCCTGGCTGTATGCAATGTCTTCTTGACGAGATGGAAATGTAGTGAAGTAGTCTTAAAATATTGCAGATTATAAGAGACATTTTTGCCCACACATACACGTGGTTTCATTGGAAAAACTCCAATTAGAAGTGGTTTATTTTAGCACTTCCATGCCAATCCACTCATGAATTAGTGTCTGATATCGGTAGGGACAAGCAAGGACATCAACATCAGAATGAACACAGCAAGAACAGCCTTTTTTAGCCTAAACAACATCTGGAAGTCCTCTCAGTACAGAACAAGCACAAAATTAAGATTATATCAGAGCTGTGTGCTTTCTGTGCTTCTCTATGGTGCGGAATGCTGAAGAGTTACAGAGAAGGAAATGTCGAAATTGTCCTCTTTTACACAGCATGCCTAAGAAAAATTCACCGAATCTTTTGGCCGAATACCATCACCAACCAAGATCTGCTTACTCGGAGCAAGCAAGAGGACATGCACACCATCATAGCTGGAAGACGCTGGAGCTGGGTTGGCCGTGCCTTCAGAAGAGACCCCGATGCCATCACAAGAACAGCTATGCTATGAACCCCTGAAGGAAAACGAAAGAAAGGCGGACCAAAACAACTTGGCGGAGGACTGTGGAGGCTGAGATGCAAAGAATGAACCAGAGTTGGGGCACTGTACGAAGGATGGTCAACGACCGAGCAAAGTGGAATCAATTTGTTGCTGCCCTACAAGACGCCACCAGGCGTGATGGCCACTGACTGCTTTGACGGTCGGCGGCTAAGGATCAAAGAAGAAGAAGATCGGTAGTGAACTTTTTCCCCACCCCTCATTTGTAGAATATTCTGCACGGCGCACAAGATACTTTCTTTATATGTCATTTACAAATTCATCTGCCTGTCTTTCATGACCATATACACTGCCGTGTTATTTATCATGCCAAGTTTGCGAGCTCGCACCGTATCATGCGGTAACCTGGTAACGCGTATCTTCCCAGACAAGAAGTCGGAGTTAATAGGAGTGTCGCTCAATGTAGACTCTTACTCCGTAAGGAGCTAGCGATACGCGAAAAATCAATGTGGCAAGTCCACTCTTTCGCTACGCGTCGCCGATAACAACAGAGCAAATAACCAGGAGAGCGGGATGGTGAGAGGTGTGACAAGATGTGGTATGAAAACCCTGAACGAGGAAAGTGAAAACAACGAATACTGGAAGAATGGCAAAGTAATAATGCAGGAGAGGAGTGAAGACCAGAAAAAAGAACGAACGTATTCCCACTTGTTCCTGTAGTGGCTTGTGATAAAAATTCTTGGTCTCTGTTTAATTCAGGATTCTACAGTTCTCTTTCAATTCTTGCTTTGTAATTACAATAAATAACGCACTTGGGCAGCCATTTGTGTTCGCTGGGATTGACCTGCGAGATTATTGGTTATCCCTTAGCCAGTTTATGTAGCTTGATGACGGAATGAGAACATGTTATAAGTGACTCCAATAAGAAAGAAAGCACGTCCTGTGCAAAGACGCTTTAATAACCTTCTTGATTTATGTATATTCAATGTGCAGTCGCCCTGACAACATTGGTTTTTTTTTTTTTTGCAACACACTTTTTTGGCTGTCAAATCTTTGTTTTCTCTCTGTGGATTGTCAGATCCAGGTACTGTGACCTCTCATCCAGTCTTCTCATTTTATCTTGCATCTGACTTCCGTTACAGACTAGACAGACTGGGTCATCGGCAACATCAAGATCGCATAGTTATTTTGTCAGTGTGGATTGAATTCCACTTCTAGGACCTTGACATTGTTGTTTTAATATCCAATGAAAAATAAATGGTGACAAGAGGGATCCCTGTCGCACTTCATTTCCTGTTTCAAATAGCTCCGTACGTTTTCCTCCTTAAAGAACGCTGTGTTTCATTTCTTCATATGCTGTCCTTAATAGGCTAATTTAACTTAATGGAAATCTCCATAGTACCCCATTATCCAAATTAGTACTCTGTCTAAACTGTCATCGTCATTCTTCAGGTCTCCAACGAGCACTGGCCTTCTGTCGCAAGATGGATTTTGGGGCGACCTCTTCTCGATCTCTCTTTCACTACGGCAGTAATCAGTTACATTTGTTGTACTGCTTATTTGCGAGTTTTCCAGGGTCCGCACTTTTTTCTTTCTCTGCACTGTAGCAGATATTTTGTATTTTCCTTCTTACACCCCTCTCTGGGTTACGTCGTCATGTCTGTTTGTTATCCATTTCTCCTTGCTTTGCAAGGAGCGGCTGAGATAATATTAACGACAACCATGTTGGCTAATCGCGGGTGCAGCCGACATCAGACTACAGATTAGCCCTACAAATCGCCAGCGCATTTGCTAATCGCTGATAAGGCCAGGGTGCACGACAGATAGGAGATTACTTGTCTGTGTGACACTTTTTGAACAGACAAGGATGACGTAATCGTTTCCTGTCCGACTTGTAAAGTAATAAGATGTAATTGTTACATCTTACAAACATTGCTGAGAGAGTTTACCGATGTGTTAGTGAGTTTGTACACAAGGCATCGGATGTTTGATTACCATATGTGAGAGACGTGACCCTTGCATCACGCGCAAAATTATTCTACGTCGGAATATTTTGAAATTACCGCACCCAACAAACATGTTTGACATGATTGGAGCCCTGAGTAGCTTCATAACAAACAGATGCGGGGGTAGGACAGGCAATATAACCGGGCGTTTGTTCAAGTCTTAATTTACTGTGAGAAATCGCTTGCCAAGACGACACAACCAGACTTGCCAGAAGTTAGAATTCCGAATTTCCATTTATCAGGCCGGACCTTTTCTTGGAGAATCTTGACGGACTTACAAAACAGCCCAGTAAATCTCTATCATTTAACAAGGAAACCGGGACTGAGGAAACTGAGAACACACAGAGTCATAGAGGGAATTATCTTATAAAAGTAATGACCCCCAAGAACACGCGTAAGAGGCCTAATCAAGTGCTTTAACTTCATTCATCTGAGCAAAAAGTCTGTGAGCCAGGATTGGCGTTAGTTGTCATTTTACATTCTACATTATTCATTACTAACATGTGAACCACTAAGTATATATTGCCATGTGAATATTTATATGTGAAAATATGTGAAAATCGCTAGTGGATGTCCAAGTCATTTGAGGCTGGCAACCTCAGCGTACAGAATGATGATTTCATGAACCACCACTGCCAAGAACTGGTGACTGCTTATCGCTAGTTTCTTAAAGAGAACTAAAAGCATTAGTAGTCCCAAGTTCCATATGGAGCAGAGAGGGAAAGATGAAGGAAACGATGTACATTCTAAGTATAATATTTACTTTCAAACCAGTGTAAATGTCTATGTAAACATATTCACTATACAATTAATGAAAGTTTCAAACTTTTTAACAAGTGTAGATATACATGACAACATTCTTCTTCTTTGATCCTTTGCCACCGACCGTCAAAGCAGTCATTGGCGATCACGCCTAGTGGCGTCTTGAAGGGCAACAACAAATTGATTCCCTTTTGCTTGGTCGGTGGCCATCCTCTGTACTATCAACCTTCAAATCTAAATGTAAAATAAAGATAAAGCTATTCAATTTAAATGTAAAGAAAGTTTTCTCTCGAGGGATTACGTTTAATTGTCATCGATGGTAAATTCTGAGTAGATGGGATAAGTATGTGTCGGGAAACGCAATACTCAGGAGAGCGTTCGTTTCTATTCTTTTACCATAGTTATTGGTGGTGGTACCAGTTGAGGGTACTATCTCTGGAGCAAAAAAGTGACCTGAGCTTTAAGACGAGGGACCAACTTTGTAGACACTCCCTGACACTTCTGGGAACGAGCTACGCCCTACATCCTTGAACAACGAAGAGTTTTCAGTGATCAATCTACCAAGAACCAATCCATCAGCGGGAGCAGAATCTACCAGTGGCAGATAAGTGAAACCTATAAGCTGCCACGTGAACTCCTTTAAAAACTAACTTCTCATCACACCAGTGATAATTCACTGTTGTTTATAAATCATTATTCATTCTTTTAAACCCTTGCTAAAACTAAATGATTATTAAATTTGTTGTTTGTAATTATACAAATTTAACTTCGATTTAATCATTTTAAATGTATTGCATGTTTGTCTCAGTCAAGTTACTAAATACACTCTAAACAGAGCTATACCATAAAAAAAAGAATTCCACTGAGTAAATCAGGGTGGGGGCTTGACGAGCTAAAATCAATAATTGCTTAATCCTTCGCAAAAATTGTCGGCAGATCGTACAATTAACGTGCTCAGCCAATGCAGCATTGTTCTCGCTTTTCTGAATATCTTGTGAACACTACCTTGGGATAGAAGCGGCAATATCCTTCTATCTACAACTCTGCCCAAAGTAATCTTGGGCGAAGGTAGACACCCTTGAAGGCCCACATTAGATAATTTTGAGTTTTGGCCACTGTTGCACCACTACTGCAAAGCAGGGGAGGCAATCGGTGACACCTTCAACAAACTTACGGCAGATCATACTGTTCCGTGCCATTAGCTCAGGGTCATTCGTTATCTTCTCCATGTTTTATTTGTCTCCCTTGACTTCTCTTACCTGGGGATTACAGAACAATGACGTGAAGTCCTTTCTACTATTCGCTCTGTGTGGCTATCTGGTCTTTACAAAGTTTGTTTTGTTGAAAACCTGCATGTTCCTACCTGTGGTGAGATGGACGTTAGATAGCAAAATAATAGTTCATTGAAATGGAGAAAAGAACTGGTGAACTATATGCTAGGATAGCACGGGGCCCGTCAGGTAGATAACTGAGCAGTTCTAGATGGTAGCTGTAGACGAGAGTTGTAAAGTAAGTCACCGTCTCGCTAGACCTATCCCATACTCTAAAATAAATGTTGTGAAATGCAGCTCGTTAGTAGTCCCTACAGATGTTTAAAATATTAAATATTCTTGATTTCCACATACGAACAAAAACAAATTGAACTGTAACTGTAATTAAATTAAGTCAACTGCAATTTACAAAACAAAGTGCACTTTAATAATTAAAATAGATGTCTAATAAAAGTTTCAGAAAGGTATTTACAAAATCACAAGCTGTAAATTAATACATTTTCAATGCCTTTTAACATCATATCGGCCATTTGTTTACTTTTGGATTTGCTTCTTCGTTTCACCACACTACCGGAATTGTCTACCTCTGCCCTCATATAATCTCCCAGGATGATCCTATTTATTATTATTCCAGGCACTGATAGTAACACTATCCCACTGTAATTTGTGCACTATTGTAAATCTCCCTTGTGTGACACTTTGATAATTCCTTCCCTACGTTCTGCTGGTATTTTTTCACTCTCACAGACCATACCAGTTAATTTTTTGTAATGTGTCTGAAGAGGCGTCTATTGTCTGTGTCGATGACTTCTGCTGAAATTCCAGATGGGCCATAAATGTTATTTTATCGCCATGGCTATAGCGTGCAGTGGAGTTATTCTGTTACATTCCATAACAAATTAGGCATTGTTGTCACACAATGGATTGTGGCGAACCATTCCTCCTAATCTCTGTTTCACTACGGCAGTAATCAGTTACATTTGCGGCGCTGATGTTATTGTGCACTTTCTATCTGTCACACTTTCTTTCTTTCATTCTCTGCTAAGTAGAAATTATTTGATTTGGTCAGATATTTTACACTCCTGGCTGATGATAAACACATCACATTTGCAGGAGCGGCTGAGAGAACATTATCGACAACCAGGTTGGTTAAATTAAAAACTAACTTCTCATCACACCAGTGATAATCCACTGTTGTTTCTTCTCTTCTTCTTCTTCTTCTGTCCTTAGCCACCGACCGTCAAAGCAGTCAGTGGCCATTACGCCTAGTGGCGTCTTAGGGCAACAGCAGATAGGTTTTCTTTGCCATTGATTCCCATCACGCCTAGTGGCGTCTTTAGGGCAATGGCAAATCAACCCATTCGCCGTTGTTTCCGTAATCGAAGTGTCTGGCAAACGGGTGATCAGCCCGTTGGTCCACTGTTGTTTATAAATCATTATTCATTCTTTTTAAACCCTTGCTAAAACTAAATGATTATTAAATTTGTTGTTTGTAATTATACAAATTTAACTTCGATTTAATCATTTTAAATGTATTGCATGTTTGTCTCAGTCAAGTTACTAAATACACTCTAAACAGAGCTATACCATAAAAAAAAGAATTCCACTGAGTAAATCAGGGTGGGGGGCTTGACGAGCTAAAATCAATAATTGCTTAATCTTTCGCAAAAATTGTCGGCAGATAGTACAATTAACGTGCTCAGCCAATGCAGCATTGTTCTCGCTTTTCTGAATATCTTGTGAACACTACCTTGGGATAGAAGCGGCAATATCCTTCTATCTACAACTCTGCCAAAAGTAATCTTGTGCGAAGGTAGACACCCTTGAAGGCCCATATTAGATAATTTTGAGTTTTGGCCACTGTTGCACCACTACTGCAAAGCAGGGGAGGCAATCGGTGACACCTTCAACAAACTTACGGCAGATCATACTGTTCCGTGCCATTAGCTCAGGGTCATTCGTTATCTTCTCCATGTTTTATTTGTCTCCCTTGACTTCTCTTACCTGGGGATTACAGAACAATGACGTGAAGTCCTCTCTACTATTCGCTCTGTGTGGCTATCTGGTCTTTACAAAGTTTGTTTTGTTGAAAACCTGCATGTTCCTACCTGTGGTGAGATGGACGTTAGATAGCAAAATAATAGTTCATTGAAATGGAGAAAAGAACTGGTGAACTATATGCTAGGATAGCACGGGGCCCGTCAGGTAGATAACTGAGCAGTTCTAGATGGTAGCTGTAGACGAGAGTTGTAAAGTAAGTCACCGTCTCGCTAGACCTATCCCATACTCTAAAATAAATGTTGTGAAATGCAGCTCGTTAGTAGTCCCTACAGATGTTTAAAATATTAAATATTCTTGATTTCCACATACGAACAAAAACAAATTGAACTGTAACTGTAATTAAAATAAATCAACTGCAATTTACAAAACAAAGTGCACTTTAATAATTAAAATAGATGTCTAATAAAAGTTTCAGAAAGGTATTTACAAAATCACAAGCTGTAAATTAATACATTTTCAATGCCTTTTAACATCATATCGGCCATTTATTTACTTTTGGATTTGCTTCTTCGTTTCACCACACTACCGGAATTGTCTACCTCTGCCCTCATATAATCTCCCAGGATGATCCTATTTATTATTATTCCAGGCACTGATAGTAACACTATCACTCTGTAATTTGTGCATTATTGTAAATCTCCCTTGTGTGATACTTTGATAATTCCTTCCCTACGTTCTGCTGGTATTTCTTCACTCTCACAGACCGTAACAGTTAATTTTTTGTAATGTTTCTGAAGAGGCGTCTATTGTCTGTGTCGATGACTTCTGCCGAAATTCCAGATGGGCCATAAATGTTATTTTATCGACATGGCTATAGCGTGCAGTGGAGTTATTCTGTTACATTCCGTAACAAATTAGGCATTGTTGTCACACAATGGATTGTGGCGAACCATTCCTCCTAATCTCTGTTTCACTACGGCAGTAATCAGTTACATTTGCGGCACTAATGTTATTGTGCACTTTCTATTTGTCACACTTTCTTTCTTTCATTCTCTGCTAAGTAGAAATTATTTGATTTGGTCAGATATTTTACACTCCTGGCTGATGATAAACACATCACATTTGCAGGAGCGGCTGAGAGAACATTATCGACAATCAGGTTGGTTAATCGCAGGCGCGTCCGATATCAGTACACAGATTAACACGTACATCGCCCAGCGCAATCTGCTTAATCACTGATAAGGCATGGGTGCGTCTCCGCCAAGGTTGTAAAGAGACGGACTTTGTGTGTGCTCAAGAAACAGATAAGACATTACTTTAGCGCAAGTAATTATTGTTACATCTGACACACGTTGTCATATGAGGTTAACGACGTGTTCGCGAGTCTGTACGCAAGGCATCGTATGTCTTATTGCCATATATGGTATACGTGACCTTTTGCTTTACGCACCTTATTTCACGTGGAATATTTTGACAGTACCACACCCTAACCCGCTTGTTTGAAAATGATTGGAGCTTTTGGTTAGATCCCATAACAAACAGATGCGTGGGAGACCGGTAATAAAACCTGACACGTTTCAGTGTTAAACTACTGTGAAGATCACTTGCCAAGACACCAGACCTTGCCGGAGTGAAGCCTAGAATTCAGAATTACATTTTATCAGACCGGACATCTTTTATTTGAGTATTTATCAGGACTTACAAAAACAGCCCAGGAAATCTCTATCATTTTAATAAGGAAAGCCGCTGTCTGAGGAAACTGAAGGAAATACACAAAGTCAGAGAGGGATCTTATTAAATTAACGACACCCCAGACGCGTGTAAGAGACCGATTCAAGTCTCTTTTATTCATTTGAGCAAAACGTCTGTTAGCCAGGATTGGCGTAAGTTGTGATTTTACATTTTAAATTACTAACATGTGAACTAACATATATATGTACATTACCATATGAATTTTAATATTTGAAAATCGCTAGGGGATGTTCCAGTCATCTGAGGCTGGCAACCTCCGCGTATAGAATGATGATTTCATGAACCACCACTGCCAAGGGCTGGTGATTGCTTTATTGCTAGTTTCGTAAAGAGATTTACAAGCATAAAGTAGTCACAGGTTCCATATAAAGCAGGGGGGGGGGGGAGATGAAAGAAATGATGTACATTCTAAGTATAATACTTACAGTTTCAAACCAGTGTAAATGTCTACGTGAAAATATTCATTTTAAAAGTACAAGGGGATTGACATAAGTCTTGGGCCTGACCATGAAGGACATGTCACAGAGAGCTGAAATTTTGTATAGTGTTTATTCCTTTTCAATATAGCCACCGTCTGAATTGACACACTTCTGCCATCTTTGCTTGACATTGAAAAGACCTTGGGAGTAGAACCCCCTATTTTTCAAACTACACCAGTCATCACATGCCAGTATAACCTCTTCAACGCTGTTAAAATGATTTCCTTTTAGCTGTTTTTTAAGATTTGGGAATAGAAAAAAGTCTGATGGAGCCAAATCTGGAGAATATGGTGGGTGTGGAAGAATTTCAATATTCAAATCGTTGGCGGCTAGCTGCACAAGCCGTGCTTTGTGAGAGGGCGCGTTGTCTTGAAGCAAAGGAAGATTTTGAGTGCACGTTATCCCTCGTTTCCTGGTCACAACCTTTCTTAGTTTTATGAGAAGATCTGCATAGTACTGTCCATTAATTGTTTTGCCACGAGGCAGATAATCTTTCAACAGGTCACCTTTGCCATCCCAAAAAACAGTCAGCATCACTTTTCCTGCAGATTTCTGCGCCCTCGGCTTGACAGGTGTTGGGGAGCCCGGGGTTTTCCATTGCAAGCTGGAAATTTTTGATTCGGGGTCATATTGGTGTACCAAAGTCTCATCTACTGTCATCATGGTCTCCAAAAAATTTTTTGACTGACACTTTTTGAGCAACTGTTGACAGCAATTTACCCTCGTTTGCTTCTGTTCACGTGTCAACAGTCGCAGAACCCAGCGTGCACACACTTTTCTCATGTTCAGTCTTTTGTGTAAAATTCAATAAACTGTTCTTTCCTTTAGTTTTACTCTACTAGCTATCTCCACAATTGTCATTTTTCGATCCTGGTCAATGATTTTATTCACTCTTGTTGCATTTTCATCGTTGCACTCTGAGGCTGGTCTACCAGATCTTGGCAGATCAGCAACATTTTAGAGGCCGCACTTAAACTGTTGACACCAGTTTTTTACCGAAGTATATGAAGGACAAGACTCACGAAACACTGGTTCCATCTCCCTGCGTATTTCTATAGGTGTTTTTCCCTGAAACATCAGAAATTTTATCACAGTTCTGGCCTCCTTCTTTTCCATTGTTTTGTCAAATCTTTGCAGCAGCAGATCCGGTCAATAGGGTACATTGCGCCGTGCACCGTAGCGGGAAAACCCATTGAAGAAAAAAACGCGTACTTCACACATTCAGTGCAAATATGATGAACTTTAAATGTGCCAGGTTTCATCTTCCTCCTGTGACTCCTTCATGGTCAGGCCCAAGACTTATGTCAATCCCCTTGTAATGGAAGTTTCAAACTTTTCAAATCAGTGGAGATGTAAATGTAAACATGCTATACCTGTATTATTAACCTTCGCATTTAAATGTAATGTAAGCTAAAGCTATTCAATTTAAATGTAAAGAAAGTTTTATCCCGAGGGATTAAATTTAATTCTCATCGAGAGTAAATTTTAAGTTAAATGGGATGGTGGAATGGGAACATAGGGACCCATAACCATGGGTTGGAAAACGCAATAATCAGAAGATCGTTTCGTTTCTATTCTTTACCATAGTTATTGGTGGTACAAGCAGAAAGTACCATCTCTGGAACAAGAAGGGAACAGTGGCCTGAGCTTTAAGACGAAGGATCAACTTTGTAGACTCTCCCTGACATTTCTGGGAAACGAGCTACACCCGACAACCTTGACCAGCGACGAATGTGAGCAGTGTAAAAAGAACCAACCCATCAGAAGGAGCAGAACCGTCATTGGCAGCTAAGTTCAATATATGCTGCCACTTGAACTTCTTGTAAAAAACAGTTGCCTCCTATCACGACCGTGATGATAACTTTTCTTGATCCATAACTATTCAAATTATTTTTAAACTGTTAAAACTTAAGTGATTATTAAATACTGTTACTTGTAAATTTACAAATTTAACTTCGATTTAATCATTTTAAAGTTACTGCATGTTTGCCTCAGTTAATTTACAACACACCTATTTTTTTTTTTTTATAAAGTTTTGCCTCGTTTTGGCGAGGCGCGTCCCGTTCAACCTAGTCGGTTATATTAGGGCGTATGTCCAAATATAAAAGACCCTTAGGTCTGGGGTATAACTCTCTAAGCTGAGCTATACCAGAATAATTAGAATTCCCCTGAGTTGATTAGAGATGGGGGCTTAATCCAGCTAACATATAAACCATTGCATAATCCTTCAAAAAGTTGTCGGCAGATTCTAGAATTAACCTGCTCAGCCAAACGCAGCATTGTTTTCGCTTATCTGAATATTTTGTGAAAGTCCTTTATGACAGACACGTCATTAACCTTCTATCTACATATCTGCTAAGAGTAATCTTGTGCGAAGGTAGACACCCTTTGAAGACCATATTAGATACTCTTGAGTTTTGGCCACTGTTGGACTGCAAAGCATGGGGGGCAATACTGTCACAATTGTGTTATGTTATAATTTCGTTGCCCGCCGTTCAAATATCACATTTGTTAAAAACATTCCAAAAAAGCAACTGATCTGAGTACCGCTGTTTATATATAACGAATTTCATGTCACTGTTCTCTCATTGGGTACCTTTTTAATGTTGCCATTATGTTTATTTTTCCCTGAAGAAAACAGTACTTGACTATACTTTAGTTGTTGTTCGGTTGTGTTTCCCCTGAAACAAGTGTTCGTTTTTTTTTATATTCAATACGTGGATTGGACATAGGTTTCTACCTCTTTTACCAATGTTATTCCCATCTTCCGTCTCCGTGCTACATCCAGATATGCCTGCCTTTTTAACAGTGCTCGACTTAAAAAAAAAAGCATAGATTCCAGCTCTTCAAAATCAGAGTTAATCTTTCTTCACAGACAATGCCACGCTCTCTCTCTCTCTCTCTCTCTCTCTCTCTCTCTCTCTCTCTCTCTCTCTCTCTCTCTGTATGTGTGTGCGTGTGTATATATGTCAAGGAGGGTTTTTAGGTTTGTTTGCTTGTATAAATAATCCTCTGCTCCAGTGGTATGTTAAGTTGTTGTGAGTTGTGTATGCTTGCGCTGTGGTATTTCTGCCACAAGCGATGTTATGAGCTTGAATTCAATGGTAAATTTCCGGTGTTATAAGTGTTGCGGGTCGCGCTAATGACCCGTCATCGAAGCATCATTTTTTTGGTGATGCCTAGATGGCAGGGAGGATAGTGTGATTCGCTTGCATAGCTAGGCGAGGTTGTCGCACGGAAGGTCCTGGGTTCGAGTCCTGGGTAATCCACTCACGTCTGTCGTTTTTCTGTTGTCTAGTTTTCTACTTCTTTATTTCTTACGAGTGCCTGAAAACATACCTTTATGTTTGTCTAATATTTATTTACTATATACGATTGAATGATGCTCAGTAAAGCGTGTAAGAGTTTCACGTGTTTTGGTAAACGTGAATGGAATGAGACGAATGGACAGAGATGTGTGTAAGTAGATGGTAGACTGCTACTACGGTAGACGGTAGCGCAGAAGAAGAGAAGTGTGCGAATAGAGGGCAAGTAATGTTGTGGAGCGGATTTATTTATGAAGCAGTTTGTTGATGTTTTTCTGTGTACCAGAGTGGTTGTGAAATACTATGGATTTAATATGTCTCCGGTGACTGTAATGGCCCTACGCTCATTATGACTTGTTTTGCTATATAAATCTATGGAGATTGAACTAGCCGTTGGGGTTGTTTTGTCATCAAATTATTACCTGGGCAATGAGCCAGACGGTTGTATATGTTCGTTGTTTAGTCACTATATTTCTAGATCTACCCACATACACCCCCACCCGTCCCAATATATGTATATATGACACGAGCTAGTTCCCACTGAACTAGGGCATGAAGTATTTATAGGCCTATACATGCAACAAACATAGTCAGCTGTATGCCTTCCGTGTCAGACTCATTGTCTAGCAGTTAACATCACAGTAACATCGGGACTCCAACTCACGATTAATAAAGAAACGCCACGACTGCCGAGTCAATCTCCAAACATTTAATACTTCACTAACCGTTTTACAATAACACATGGACAGTTGGATGTATATGGTACAAATAACACTCTAGAGAATCTGCTCTAGCACAACTGCTACCATCAATAACACTGATGTTTCAACAACAACATAATCTCGCCATCTCAATTTCTGCTTTACTCGGCAACGTCCCTCGTTCAACTGACTTTTTCCAACCAGTCTCAACACACTCCTCATGTTTTGACATTTACTCACACTCTCTCATATCCCCGCTTGATCATTCACGAACAGTTCACAACAACTCATGTAACCATCTTGTGAGATTCACAAAAATAACTCACTCTTTAACTGTTCGTGACAATATATATATACATAAAGTTCGTAACCTATGAAACAATCGCAGCAACTTGTCGGGGAAATACGGAAAACTCTCGCATTGGACTTCGAATTATAATGAACAACCATTAAAAGAATAAGCAAACCTTTCAATCTTTTCATGGTGCATTGTTCGTTGTGTTAGAAATATTCACGCCAACCAAAGTCAATGTAGCTACATTTTTTATCATCGCTATAAATTGTCATTGTTAATAAAAAGAATGTATTTTATGAGTAAACATGTATTTCATCTTAGAATTTTCTTATAACTGTAATTTTCGTTGAATGTCAAATGAAATATAAATGTTTTCCTAATTTAGCAATTTTCGTTGAATGTCAAGTCCAATATAAATGTATTCGTTCTGACCGTAATTGTATGGTTCTTGCGCTAAATCAGACACACAGTATTTTAAAAAACAGTTTGGTAATTCACATGCAGATATGAAAACGCCTTTCGAGAAGCTGAAACCATCATCCACAACAAGTACAAAAATCAGTGGAGGGACGAAGGTGATATATATACAACAGAGATGACCCAATCCACCAACTTAACAGACACCAACAGACCATGATTTTCCGCCTCAGAACTGGCCACTGAAGATTACTGAGCTTTGACAGAGTGCTTCTTAGGCTTGCGTAGTGCCATTTTTCTTCAGGATCTCTTTAACATTGTCTATCCATTATTCTCTCGATCGTGCTGAGCATCTAGATCTTCTGCATTTAAAGGCTTATACTAGTAGCCTATTTGACTGTTTTATGATAAAGTGTTCCCGTACTTCATTCTCTCTCTATCTCTGTGAAGATGGTGCATGTTGTTGTCACAAAATTCCGAATCCCCTAATGTCTCCCTTTGTATGTGTCGTCGACATTTGCAGCTTTTTATTTTCCCCAAGGAATTTTATGTTGTAAAATTAGATCTTTTCTTTAGAATTAGATAGTGACTGCAGTTCTCTATTAATTACTAGACCATACTGTCTTTTATATTTGAACATGCACCCTGATAAAACCGACAGGCCTTGTGTCTAGGTTGAACGGGGTGCGCATCGCTAAAACGAGGTAAAACTCATATTTAAAAACATAGTAAGAGGTGACTAATATGAAGTTGTGCACGTGAAAAAAATTGCTACAGAGACCACTGCAGCTGTTCCCCTTACAAGAACTATGCACCAAGAATTCACATGCACCAAGAATTCACATGCACCAAGAATTCACATGCACCAAGAATTCACATGCTCTTGCGGCTAAGGTTTTTGTGGCGATTTGTTTGACATGATGACGTTGCCAGCTCCATGCCCTACCTCATATTAGCTGCCTTGTACGACACGCCTGAAGATGCAGTAGGCCTATTCGTTAGTTGTCTCTTAAAGAGGCCCCTGGTAACTAAACGGGGCTTAGTTAGGACCAGGTTATTCATTAGGCTAAGTAGATTGAAGCCTAGGGGCCCGGAGCTCTTTGGAGCCAAAAATAAGTTTACACAAATTAAAAAAATGCATATATTTATGTATACAAAGAAAATATTTGCACTTTGCAATCGCATTCATAACGTTCTAAACATACCAGTCTATTAAGATAGGAAAACTCTATGCGGAGCGATACAACAGGAGGTAATATGATCATCAGAAGTAGGCCCCCCGTCGATCAAGTGTTCAAGGGGGGGGGGCACTTGTATATACCATCACCATGCTAAGGGGTTTGAAAAAAAATTATTAAAATGATTGCCTGTTAGGTGAGGAAAGGGCCCAAGCAACCAAAACAGCGTAGAGGCCCTTCTTGGGTTAATCCGGCCCTGGTTTTAGTGATTTTTTTTTCCTTAACCAGCGGCACTTGGGCTTTCAGCCCTTCGGCCCAATGACATGTCATGTGTTCATTGCGAGGCTGGGGAGCCTGTGGACTTTCCTTCCAACCAGGTCATCCTTCCCATCCACAGAGGGTTTATCTCAGGATAGTCGTTCAGGTTTTTCAGGGAAAATCCCGGTCGTTGACACTCCTTCAAATGCTGACGCCCGGGCTTGAACCTTGAATACCTGGTTGCCAGCGCAACGTTGTAACCATTACACCAGCGCGGCTCCCGATTTTAGTGATAATAAATAACATTTAAATTATCATAAAAAAGGCTAGTAATGTTTATTAAATGGGCAGTGTATTTTGTTTCAATGTGTTATAAATAAATATTACGTTTAAAAAAAATAGGAGATTCCTTGTTCTATAATCTCCAGGTTATAGGGAAATCTAGGAACACATGGAGAAGAGAATTGGAGACAAGAATAAAAGAGATAATGAAGACACGGAATGACCTTGAGCTGAATGCGCCGAACAAGAGAACTTGGCATTCGTTTATTCAAGGCATATGCTCCTTGGGGAGCACTTATTAGATGTGCTTATCAGCCAAGGGATTTATCAAGGTGGTTCGAAATCTTGTATTGCCTCCAAAATCCCGTGCTGTACTGCATGTACTGTTGCGATATTCGGAGTCATGCTATTGGGTTCGATCACGCTGCTATTTCCACCAGGTATGTTCACATTAATAACAATGCATGGAAGATGCATCTCAGAAGTAAAGAGCAGAATAGCTCAGGCAAAAGCAGCATTCTATAAAATGAAGAGTATTTTATGCAACAATTCTTTGCCATTGGAAGTAAGAAAGAGAGTTCTTCGGTGTTATATAGAACCAATTCTGACATATGGGAGTGAGTCATGGATAATTAGTAAACAAGTAGGGAAGACACTAGAAGCCACAGAGATGTGGTTTTACAGAAGAATGTTAAAAATACCACGGACAGCCAAAAAGAGTAATGAGGATGTCCTGAAAGAGGGCACTGCCCAAAGAAAACTTATTTCACAAGATAGAAAGAAGCAATCCACTTTTTTGGACATGTTATGAGAAAAGCTTTAATATATCGTAACAACAGGTAAGATTGAAGGAAAAAGAGATAGGGGAAGACAAAGAGAACAAATACTGGACAGTTTGACATCGTGGCATGGAAAGAAGTCAACAACAGAATTGATAAATTGTACTGGACACAGGAAATTGTGAAGAGATATGATCTCCTACGCCACTAGGTTTGGTACTTGAAAAAAAAAAAATGTTCACTTAAGCGTTTTGCAATCAGTAGTGCATTTTTAAATTTTTTCATAGTAGGTAATTCTTTTATTCATTCATGTTGAATTACAGATGTGTGCTCAATGTTCTGGTATTGACAAAGGAATATTATAGACACACAGGAAAACGATCAGTATTGAATGAGCAAAGCATTTTGCACTTGGAAATTTTCTGTTTCATTTTTATTGTTTGTTTAAAACGTTAATGTTATTATTATTAATTTATTTTTATCACAACGGGAAGGGGGAGGGTGGTGAGTTTATACAGACAAGCGAGATCAGTGCCGGTACTGTTCACCCCACCTTGTCGTTAACGGTGTGTGTGTGTGTGTGTGTGTGTGTGTGTGTGTGTGTGTGTGTGTGTGTGTGTGTGTGT